>VDFB02004387.1:28236-91621 GCA_007258455.2 Sequoia sempervirens | reverse complement strand
TTGTTTTGCTTATTCCATGTTGATCAAATTGTTTGTTTGTCATGTTACAACCTTAGGTTGTCAATGGAAATTTTAAATTACACAATTCTACACACTTTCCTATTACATTTTTAAACCATGTCTCTTTGATGCATTTTGTTAAATTTAACAAAATTGACTTTCTTTTCAGCCTTTTCTCTAAATCTTTCCAAAACACCTGAGAAATAAAACATGGATTCAAGCACCCATTTCAGAGCTATTCAACATATCAAATATTGATGCAAACAAGGTGGAGCAGCAAAACAACCAACCCAGTTTGATCAAATGCATGCAAAGAAACAACCTTCAAAACTTCATTCTCCCAAACTGCCCAAAACAATATCCTTTGCTTTCTAGGTCTCAAAATTCATCCAATAGACCTATATTTTAGAGAAGGCCATAAAAGGTCCAACACATCATCCATTTACATCCACTCAGACCCCAAGTATAATGCCCAAAAAATCACATAAGGTTCCCTTGCAATAGTATGGAGTTTCAATAGGTTACCCTACCCAAAGGCTACTAGAATAGCCCCATTTTACAAAGGAGGTCCCTCTTAGAGACTCTTTTTTTACTCCAAACCAATCGACAGTCATTTGATATGTTCTAAAACAACAAAATCCATGGTTAGTTCCTAGACACAAACATTCTAAAGTGTTGTCTCATCAAACCCTCCTTTTACATGCTAAAACCCAAAGGTTTATTGAAAGTCATATTCCAAAGCCTTTCTAGACCCTCACAAAGCATCAAAAACCTTCCAAATACCCTGCACAAACTTAAAAGTTAATTAGATCAACAAGTTCTTCATCATTTTGACAAACCCCACCATCTAGCCTTCAAATTCACAAGGAAAAATAACTTTTCCAGCCCTAGGCATCACTCCTACTCACTCAAATGAACACACCTACACAAAATAGACCCCCAAACATTTAATCCTACCTATTATGATCCATTCCACTGAGTTACAATAACTACAAAAGGTGGAATGGATCAAGCTTGCATTCTTTGTACTCTCAAACCCTTAATTTTTGAGTTACACAGGCAATCTTTGAAAATCTACTCTAAAACCCACAAAACTAAATGGTTAAACCTCCAATCTGATGGAAATCATAGTAGAATAACTCCACTATCATTTTTAATTCATTTCATTCCACAATATTCAATATACGAACTGTTTATTGCCAACAAAGTTTAGAAAAATAGGAAAAAATGTGGAAACAACAAAACATTTCATTCAAATTTTCAAATGGAGTCATGCCAACCTCCCTCCAATGTTTACATGGCCTTTTTTAAAGGAACTCCAACCTCTACAACCCCTAAAACCACCTTATAACTTCCCTTTACCAACTTGACCTTTCAATTCCCTTTTTAGTGCAACTTTGCATTTTATTTTATTTTTGCAATTTTTTCACTTTTTGACACTAAAACTAACTTTCAACCTATTCTAATGGCCTTATGATGGCCTCATTACACTACTTTGACCTTTACATTGCCATGTTATAGGTATTTTCATGTTTATGCCATTAAAGGCTTCATTCCATCATATTGACAACATTTTCCAAGACATGGCAACTTCATAAACCTATCAACCTAACATGACTCAAAACACTTCCTAATGGTCTTTTGAGACCTTATTACATCACACTCATGATTAAAAAGAAAAAAATCATCACTTGACCACCTAATGGTCCTATTTGTCCTTGGTGCTCCTGCACCATACATCCGGCCATGAAAGCTTTCCAAGTCTCTTGGAATTCTGCAACACCTTGACCTACAACAAATCTCTGATGATCCTCCTTGTTCCTACCATTGCTCCCTCTTTCCTTCATCTTCACCTTAGGCTTGGCCTTGTCCTTGCAAAACAATTCCTCTTTTGAATGATTACCTCAAACCTGCACCTTCCTGCTCTGTCCTATCATCCATGGCTGCATCAAATTGATCCTAACTTGTTCCATGGTGTCACTTACTTCCAAACAGTCCACTCTCTATCCTTCTTTTATTTTCACCCTTGGCTTCACCTCCATCAACATGATCATAAAAACAAGGAAGTAATAAAGCACTCCCTTCACTCTTTTCCTCTTATCCATCCTCTTCACCATCTGCTTCAGGTTCTCCCATCTAGGAACCATTGCCACAACTACATACAATTTCCACATCAGTACTCTTACCCATCTAGGACCATCCACTGTCCTAGCCTCATCTTTTTCTTTCTTCTCCATTTTATTTGGAGATCCCACTCTCACCTTTCCTCTAGCCTTCACTTGGCCAACCTTTATCAACATCTCTACCTTAGTCTCTTCCATCTTTGAGTCATTCAAACACTTTGTATTTTCAATTTAACCTTTTATGGTGTCTGCACCTCCTACAAACTCTTTCTTAGACCTTTCCTTTTCTTTTTGTCATTCCACTTGATGCATCACATCCTCTGATCTCTTATCCTCCACTAAACTCTTTTCCAACACTATATTTTCAGGCTCTTTATCTTCTTGTCCCTTTAGTGGACCACTTGTTGCATCTACCACGCTTTCCACGCACTTATCTTTATCCTCAACTATCATACATTCTTCCATTGGCCTTTTATCTAGGCTCTTTGCAACTTCCATTTTTATGACCTGCATCAAAAAAAAATTCTTGTCTTCTTTTTCTTGCCCCCTACATGGGTTCTTTGCATCTAGACTTTGAATCAAATCTCCCTTTACCTTTGTATCTTTTGATTTAAATGTCGTTGTTTCTACAATGCTTGTATGTTCCTTGTCTCTCTTTATTTGTAGGGGACACAACACTGCCTCTATCATAATTTCTTTATTCTTGACAAGCCCTTCACGGCTTTCCTCAATCCATCCACACTCTTTTACCTCTGCCTTCTTTCCCTTTTCCTCTGAGACCTTCTCATCATGTGGTCTTCCATCTTCTTTGTCATTAGTCTATTGCTTTCCATCTTTCCCTTTCATTGGACAATCCATCTCTTCCACCATGACCTTACTAGGCCATTCTCACCTCTTCTCCATCTTGTCTCCACTTATCTTGCCTTTTCCTTGCATTAGGGTCTCTTCCCCAAGGTTCTTCACCTCACATTTCTTTTCATCAAGTTTTCATACCTCTATTTTGATAGTATTAGACTATCCTACACCTATTCCTTCCTTTTCTTGACTGAAATCAGTCCTTTTCTTGTCTCAAACCTGCTTTGCAAACATGTCTAGATCTTGTATAAAGGATTCCCTTTCTCTTATCACTATTTCTCCATCCTTTTTCCTTTCTAACATTACTCCTTTGTCTACTTTTTCTACCTCAACTCTTTTCTTTGTGTAAGTAGCTGCACCTTCACTAGGTTTATCTTCCTCATGCTTGAGGAACTCCTTCCTTCCCATCATCACTATCCTTGCCATTTTGTCTTCTTCCCTATCATATCCCTACAATGGGGTTAGCTTGAACTTGATTCCATATTTCACAATATCATACTCAAAAAAAAAATTCATTTTCGAAAACTAACATTTGAAAGAGGTGAAAGTTGGTCTCCATCTTTAATAGACTTTTACAACCCTTCACTATTAGTTAATTTAACTTGACTTAGCACTTTTTGTATAGGTAAAATTATTCATCATGCCAAAGAAATGAACTATTAAAAGGAAAAAACTAACAGATGATCAGCTCCAAGCCTTCTGAGATAAAGAGAAAAAATGGATGAGGGAATATCGTGAAAAACGAAAATTGGGAATGATTGACGAAAACAAGCCAGTTGAAGAGGAACCTCAACCGTCAAAAAGAGAAAATAAATTGGTAGCACAAAGGGCACAAATGTGAAAGAGTCGTGCTAGGGGAGATGCAGATACCATAATTGGAGACACACCCTCTACCACAAGTGAATAAGAAGGGACACCATTAATCACAAGCAAATATGAAAGGACACCATCTACCACAAGTGAGTATGGTTGGACACCATCCACCACATCTGAAGTTGAGAGTACATCATCACTCAGATTTGATGAACAAGGTATGCCATCATCCCCATGTGAACTTCAAGGTATGTATTATATTCCACCCTGGGTCGAAGGTACACAATGTAGCCCACCTCAATTAAATATTGATGAAATTGCTAATGTTGAGATGTATGTACCTAAGAGAACACCACCTAGAATTATGTGTAGAAAGCCAAAGTTTTTTATTAATATTGATGAGGATATTTTGCAGCACATGGAAGGTAAGATTCCAGAATGCACTTGTAGAAGATATGATGATAAGATTTGGAAAATTTTCTTTGAAAGGATAAATGAGACTGGAAGATGTCAACTATTTGTTCAAATGATGCGAGGTTTAAAGTACAGAAACATCATGAAGACTCTTGGGTTGAGAACATCGAATGCATCAAGTGAAAATACTATTTTGAAGAATCTAATGGATGCTTATGAGATTGTGGGTAAGACCTCATGCTCAAAGGATAGCAATGTCACCCGACGTGTCATTACATCGACTTTGGTAATCTATCAAACAAAGAGATCTCATCTCATTAAAAAGACAAGTGAACAAATGGGAATTAGTAGAATTTTTTTATCAAGAGTCATTCAAAGGCGGCAAAGAATTGAGGGCACCGATTTAAATGAATTATTGGAATTCTCTAGAATACTGCCACATAAATATAGAAAAGTTGTTGAAGCATTGAGAACATTAATTAAAGATTATTGGAAGAATAATACAAGGCCATCTCCGAATCAAAGGGATGTCGTAAGAAGGAGAATCGGTAGTCGGAACTGTGAGCCACATCCAAAGAATTTTTTGGATACAACTCAAACCCAATTTTTTCATAAATTTCAAAATGTTTATCCTCAAATTAGTATTTCTCAAAGATTCTTTGAAATGCTTAAAACTTTTTATGTCAAGATAAATCACACACGCACTACTTTTTGTTGTAGACTACATATTGAATTCACTAACCATTATGATGTTTATCATTCTATATGTTTAGATTTTCATACTAATGATTTTTTGCAGGATTGTGGCATAGAAGCCCCACCAAATCTTCAAGAGAGTTCTTATCAAAAAATTTATGTCAAATAGAGGATGGCCAAATATTCTTCAGGAGAACATGCTTGGATGGTTCATGCGAGCATTGCGGTGGCTTGTAACGAATGTGAGTATGTCAACATATGGAAAGCACATATGAGGTGGGGCTTAAACTGGTAGACTTCAAGAAGTATAAAATAGTCACATACACTACAAAAGATGGGTCTCAAGAAAAAAGGTGTGATTTGGTTATTGAGAAGATTCTAGTGTATCAGTTTATGTCCATATTTCATGAGAATCTAGTGTATGAGTATGCAAGGCATACCCATAGAGCCCGATGGCTGGACACACAATTCAAGCTATGCAAGGAAGCCTTTCCAATTGGAAACATAGTATCAGTGGTTGAATTTGTAGAGAACTACACTCTATAGCCACAGTGTGAGGTGCAGTCACAGTATTACAACTCCACACAGGTTTTGATATTTGTGCACACAGCATTCATTCATGCAGCTGATAGTACAGAGGACCAAAGGAAGGTATTGAGGGAGTATCACTTTTATATTAGTGATGATCACACACATTCTCTAGAGTTTGTGCAAGGTTGCTTCCATATGTTCTATAGTGATTTGGATCAAAGGGGCATAGCATACGGTCAGCATATAATATGGTCAGATAACTGTGTAGCACAGTTCAAGAATGCGTGCATGTTCTACTAGTTGTGTAGGATGCATTTCACTACAGGTGTTCAACAAATGTGGAACTTCTATGAGGTTGGGCATGGAAAGGGGGAGCATGATGGTGCAGGAGCATGCGTGAAAAGAGCAGTAGCACGAGAAGAGTTAAAGTATAAGACAGTGCAAAGTTGACAGATGCAAGTTCAATCGTCGAGTGGTGTAATGCTTCGATGGATCCAGGAAATGAAGGTACATCTTTAGTTCATAGATATTTTTGGTTAATGGATGATACTAACATTGTACCATATGAGGATTGTTGTACACTAACAAGATCAAGTGAGCTACACTCTTTCCTTAGCTTAGATGCAGTTTCATGGAGTATCGATACACGTAAGATGGAATGCTTTTGTTCATCATGTATAATGCAACCCTGGAATGATTGTGAGTTAGGGGAGTGTGTTGAAAAATGGTTGACAATTTATCTTACCCCACTTCACACATATCACCCTTCAACGACCTTGGAACTAACATAGATGGAAACATTGGTCAACTTTGACCACGTATCAAATATAGTTCAACTAGGTAATATATCTACTTGCTTAGTTTCTAAAATTCCATATTGTTATCTTACTTTGTACTATATTCATAATGTTGACTAATTTCGAGTGATTTTATGCACATATCAATTGAAGGCATGTTTATGTAGTTATTGCAAATGAAGAAAATGAAGAGGGAACAAACTATTAGTTGTGTCGCTATGTTGAGACCAAAAAGAAATTGGAAGCCCCAGTAATAGATGGAGAAAACATCGAATACCCTACAAGCTCAGTTGTTGTTACTGGAACATGGCTTAGAAGGTACCCACATAAGAGTGTTAAACATTGGCTATTTGAGGACTTTGACATGCATCGTAAGATTCTTCATTACTCGAACCTTGTTGTGGCATCCAATGTTCGTTTGAGAAAATATGGGGGTAGACCTTTGAACAAGACCTTGTGGAAGGTCTGTGAGTCTAACCATGAGGAAATACTTGACACAATAAAGAGTAGAGCAGATCCAGATGGTTCATTGGATTAATATGTAAGTATATGCACAATGGTTCTTATTAATTTATACTTGTACCCACGTTAATTTGTTTGATGCCAATGCTATCATGTCTTATTTTGCTTTACGTGTCTGTAAGTAACCTGGAAAACATTGAATGGTGTCCCCTTATAGAAAATGCAGATTTATGAGCCATCCAAGAGAATCTCAGGCATAAAAGCAATGCAACATCCCTATTTTGATTATGAAGCCAAATATCAATTATGATTTTCAACCATTACAAAAGTGTGTGCGAAGCTTGGTGAGGGAATTTCAAGTTATTCATTTGAAGCTAACCTTATCGTGAGCACCTATGATGTAGACATTATAGGAGCATCTCGAATTTCAAGATATTCTAGATTCATGAGAGGTGTTGTGTGCAATAGGTATCTTGGAACTCGCAGTGAAGATGTATGAGCAGGAGTGGCTAAGTTGACAGACTGACATGCCTATCTGTAATTACCTTCCATCTATTTTCATTTCATTTCCTTTTTGGACATGAGTTGTTTCTTTTTATTCTTTTACTTTGCCTATCTATAACTAAACTAGTAAAAATTGTTGGTCTCTCCTCACAAAAAATGCTGATTTTGGAGCCATTGAAGAGAATCTCAGCCAAAAAAGCAATGCAACATCCTTATTTTGATGATCTTGACAAATTTCAATTTTGATTTCAAGCCATTATAAAAGAGTGTGCAAAGCTTTGTGATGGAATCTCAAGTTTCTCATTTGAAGTTAACATCTAAATGAGAACCTATGATGTAGACATTATAAGAGAATCTCGAATGTATGAGTGACATTGTAAAATATCTATGAGAATAGAGTACCTAAGGCATTGTAATGAGATTTACTTGTAATGACATTTACTGAAATAATTAAATTTGGTGTAGGGGCATCGAGGTTATTGAGAAAATTTGGTCCACGAAAATATTTTTAGTTAGTTGTGTTATGATTTTTGTCAATTGTGTTAGAACTGTAAAAAAATTTAAATTTTCATGGCTGCATATACTCATTAATTCCCAAAAATGCCCATACCATAAGCATAAGAATCTGCTTTGCATAACATTTTTCCCATGCTTTAGTTTGTTTTAGTCATTTACTCCCATAGAATTCACCTGACCCTGAGCATTTGAATGTGTAAACCATATTGACATAACATGATGCAGGTCTCACCGATCCATAAAGATTTTTATACTAATGTATGTATTTTTGCAGTCTATCAACAAGACATCGAGAATGTCTTACCGATGAGATTTATGTTGAGGATTCACATCGAGCAAACACAATTCATAGCCTCAGTGAAAGAAAGATCCTATGGGCAAGATAGTATGCATCGGGGTTAGTCATATCGAGCCTATTGGTGTCTTACCGATTGAAGACATAGAGATATATCAGCGAGATAAGAGCCATCGGTGTAATGTCCTAGAGCATTCATTTGGTCTCGCCGATAAAGCAAGAGTGGATTCCGTCATTGTCATTGAGATGAATTCAAGGAGTCTTGCTGACCCCCTATGTCACATCGATGGGATTACATTGGTAATGACTTAGCAATATGCTCGGAGGGAATATTCATCGACAAGACAAGCTTCGTCAGAGAGAGCTAGGAAGGTCACACTGAGTGTTTTTCCATCGGCAGGAGAATTGTTATGTCTCGGCGATCAGAAAATAGACCGAAGGAAATTTCTCGACAAGACATGAAGTAATCTATGGAGCATCTGCCCAACTCACAATGTTACAACAATAGGCTTCATTGGAAAGAGTTAGAGTGTTATACATAAGACCAAAAGGATAACTGTCAGAGAGACATTGAACATCGGTATGACTACAGGATGTCTCAACAGGTGTTTAGCAAACATTGGTAAAGGCCCAAACAAATGGATCGCCTCAGATGTAAATATGAATGGACGCGACTTTTCATGTGGCCAATATATAAATACCCATTTTTGACAGCGAATGAGGGGAAGGAGATAGGGAGTAAAAAATATAGTAGGATACAAAATGTTACAATTTTGAGACTATGATGCATGTTTGAAATAGTGGAGATTTCAATTGAATTCATTTGACATGGTGACATTTTTCTGGTATCAATTGTTTTTTGTGTTAATTGGAAGTATTGCTGAAGTTGTCTCCAAGGTTGATGTTTTCTAATTATTTAAACAGATATATCAAGGATATTTTTCATTTTATCAGTGCACACTTGTTGTATCTGTATGGTTGGATTAATTGGTTCTTTCAAGGAGAGATTAAATCCTTTTAGTCAATCATAGTAATTAGGGAATCTCATTTGGATCATTAAGAAGAGCTTGGTAATCACATTCTTGCATGTTTATACAAGTTATAAAATTAAACCTATGTGCCAAACAATTTGAGTATCTACGAGAAAGAAGTTATTCATTTTATATTTTCATTTGACTTTGTACGCCCAATAAGGCACTAGTCTCTACTATTTCATTATTTAATTTCATTCATTTTTACATATGAACACATTAGATTTTTGCCTTGATATTGCTTATACAATTTATACCACAATAAAATTCATTTATCTACTCCTATTTTCCAGTGTGGGTAAATTGCTTTAGGAAATGAACAAAGGTCAAGTCTGCTTTATTCAAATAGGTATACCCGCCTAGGTCTAGCAACACCTAAAGAGAAGAAGGTTCAAATTATTTGGCCTTGTCTGTTACCCTGAAATGTTGTGAGAGCTTGGCAACCACTTGTGGTTCAAACCTATGTTTCTGAGAGCTAACAAATTGAATAAGGTCATAACACATCCACAATTGATTTATAATGTAATAAGTCATGTTATTTACAAAAATAACAATTAGGCATGATTGGAAAGATGTAGAATCACTTGTAAAAGCTATTTAAAGCCTCTTGAAGGATATTTAAGTCAATAGTTGAATTTATAGACTTTTGAAGGTAAATGTTTGAATATGGTTGTAAATGTACTATTAGTGAGATTGAGATTGTTAACTTTCAGAGAGTAGTAGTATTTATGTTGATGAAATTTCCTTTAGATGCAAGGATTCAAAGTACATCAACCATGTTGTACAAATGATTAAATCCCAGAGACAATTTGTAGCAATGAAAGAGTCTGAAAAGGAAGAGAGAGTTACACTGGTGACTCAGGAGAAACTTTAGTGATGCAAAGTCAAGGTGGAGAAGACTTAAACAAATCTTGGAACAACTACCAACAAAAATGCTCCGAAACTTAAATGTTATTTCATTTGGCCATCTTGGAACAACTACCAACAAAAATGCTCTGAAACTGAACAATTTGGCTTAAATTTTAGAGAATTCCTCTCAAGGACCATCTCATCATCAATATGGCATCTACTCAAACCTCCAACACCATTCCCAAGCCAAACATACAAGGTTTCTTTGCAATTTCTTGGAGATCCTTCAAACTGCCCTACAAAAAGGCTACAAAATTAGTCCTATTTTACAAAAAAACTGCTCTTTAAACTTCTTGTAACACCACAAGCTCTTGGAAAGTCATCAAATAGGTCACAAAACTCCCAATTCCACAGGTTTTAGAAAAGCACTCAACCTCTAAGCCATAATTGATTAAAACCCTCAATTTTCTAACAAATACGTAGGGTTTTTAGCATCTCACAACTCTAAGGCCTTCCAAACCTCACCAAAGCATCAAACAAGTTTTTTAGGGTCTGCACACACATAATAAACCTTCACCTAGCCTTTAGACTTAGTAGATCTCAAAAACATCACTTTGGTTCCTCCATTTCAAGCCAAAATCTGACATTCTCAACCTAAAACAACATCACCAGCCCTATAAACGCCTTACCATTATTAAAAGAGTTAAGGAAACTTGAAAAAAACACATTGTAATCCATTTTTTTGAGTCATAATTCACCACAGTAGGAGGAAGGGCTCCATCACAAAAATTAAAGTAAACTCAGACCCTGCTGGTCTGTATAGGCTGAATAAAGAAAAATGGATTTTCTTTTCACTAAAACAACCAAAGGTGTTTGATGAATTTATTTTCATAAGAGGCATGTACTAGGCCATACATAGACAAAAGAAGCTGAAAACTCAAAACAATGTTCAAATTCCACAGTTTTAAGCATTGTGAAGAGCACCAATCTTCAAAAAAACTATTGATTGAACCCCCATTCAGGCTTGAATGATGTTTTTAATACATTTAAAATGAGAATCATCTCCCTTTAATGCCCATAACTACCTTTAAACCACCAAACCCTTATTAAGCCTACAAATACTAGTATTTATTATTTAAGAATGGTTTTGCTTACTAAGCTTTAACATGCAAATTTAATATTCTAAAGGCCTAGGACCACTTAGACACCCTTATAACATGACTTGTAGACTCTCTCTCCACTCCCACCTAATTTTTACATAATTTTCCTTTATGGCAATATCAACAATTATTTAATTCAAGAGTGCTTTTGCACATTTGTCCACCCTAACCTACTAATTCCCAAAGTACATAAAAGATTGTTCTATTAGACCTTATTCAAGATAAAAAGACCTCAACATACTAACATTTACCAACTGTCCTCCCAATTTACCATCAAACAATCACATATTGAGGGTGAGGTGTGGGTGCTCCTACACCATTCAACTTTCAAAAACAAAGTCAATTAGGCTAGCAGACGTCTGGATCGAGCTAGCATTTGGTGAAAGAGGAAGAAAGATGGTTGGAACTCTAGAGGCCCACCATAATAGATGTTGGTATTGAACCATGAGAGTAGAAGAGAGATCTGATATCATGTATCAAAACATTAAGCATGCATTATTCCAACCAACGGAGAAGGAGATGATTACTTTGCTTCATTTTCATTTGCATAAGCATATCAAGGCATGGGAACCAAGAAGACCAAGGATCTCTAGTTTTATGTGGAGGTAATAGATGTGGTCCAAAATTTAGGAGGGTCAAGAAGGTGAATGTATGATCTTGATGAAATTAAGGAAGAACAACAAGAGAGGGACAGGAAAAATAAAATCAATACAAAGTTTCAAGGTTTTGTCAAGCGAGTAAGAGAGCTATGGGAGCAGCCTCATCTAAAAGATTTTAAACTAGACTTTGATATGTACCATTTAGAGAGCTTGGTTTTTATGGAGTTCCTTTCAAAGCCTCTTATTTTATTATTCTTATGGTAAAATGATTGGTAGAGTTGGTGGAATTACTTTTCTTAGTAGTAATCGCTATTAGTGAGATTGAGTTTGTTAACCTTGAGAGAGTAGTACTTGGGCAAAAGGAATTTGATATGGCTATTGCTTTCAAAGACTTAAAGCAGGATGTACTCCACATTGATGCCATTCCTCAATCTTCACTTGATGGCATCAAGGAATGAATGAACTCCATGGTTATAAAGTATTATGAAAGTAGAATGAACTTGTACTAGTAGCCAATTTTGAAGACTATTACTGATGATTCAAAGCACATCAACCATGTGGTACAGATGATTAAATCCCAAAGATGATTTGTAGCAATGAAAGAGTTTGAAAAGGCAGACAAAGCTACATTGGTGACTCAGGAGAAAGTTTAGCTTTCAAAAAACAAAGCCAATTAGGCTAGTAGATGTGTGGATCAGGCCAACATTTGGTGGAAGAGGAAGAAAGATGACTGGAACTCTGGAGGCCCACCATACTGGATTTTGATATTCAACCATGAGAGCAAAAGAGAGAGTTGATATCATGTATCAAAACATTAAGCATGCATTCTTCCAGCCATCGGAGAAGGAGGTGATTACTTTGCTTCATTTTCATTTACATAACCATTTCAAGGCATGGGCACCAAGAAGACCAAGGATGTCGAGTTTTATGTGTAGGTAATGGATGTGGTCCAAACTTTAAGATGGGCAAGAAGGTCAATGAATGATTGTTAACCTTGAGAGAGTATTTATGTTGGGGAAATTTCCTTTAGATGCAAGGATTCAAAGCACATCAACCACGTGTGGTACAAATTATTAAATCCTAGAGATGATTTGTAGCAATGAAAGAGTCTAAAAAGGCAGACAAAGCAACATTGGTGACTTAGGAGAAACTTCAGCTTTTAAAAAAAAAGTCAATTAGGCTGGCAGATGTGTGGATCAGACCAACATTTGGTGGAAGAGGAAAAAAGATGACTAGAACTCTGGAGGCCCACCATAATAGATTTCATTATTCAACCATGAGAGTAAATGAGAGAGATGATATCATGTATCAAAACATTAAGCTTTCATTCTTCCAGCTAGCGGAGAAGGAGATGATTACTTTGCTTCATTTTCATTTGCATAACCATATCAAGGCATGGGAACCAAGAAGACCAAGGATGCCAAGTTTTATGTGGAGGTAATGGATGTGGTCCAAACTTTAGGAGGGACAAGAAGGTCGATGCATGATTTGTGTAGGAGTACCATCAAGGCAAATAAGGAATAGAATATCATCAATTTACTAAAACTGGCCCGAACTTGTACATTTGAAGGTTTTGAGTCAATAAAAATGGCTTTTTGACCCATTCCTCTTTCTATAGCCTCTATAACTTGAGGAATGGGTCTTCACTAACATTATTAAAGTGTGGGAATGATGTGTTAGTGTTGGGGAGGTCTAAAAGTAAGATGGGTGTGAAACCCATGTGTGTATAAGTGAGTTTTCTTTAAGAAAAATGGTGGTTTTGAAGAGTTAAATTGTGTTTTTGTGTAGGGAAACATTATTTTATGATTTTTTAAGCTTATGTATGGTATCACAAACTTGTTTGAGTAATTTATAGGTTGTGGTTAGCTTTGGAAGTATCATTTTCAATAAACCCCTAGGGTTTAGGCTACAATAGAGGGTTTTATGGTTTACCCATTGTATAGTGGTATAAATGAAATATAATCATGGATTTTGAAGTTTTGACACCTTAGAATTTCTGCCCCAAGAGTTGGTAAGGTTTGGATAAGTTTAGAGAATAGACCCTTTGTTCAACTGGATCGATCCCTTAAGGGTCCAAAAGGAAAAATGGCTGCAAACTTCAACATGAAGTTACTCGGACACCATGATACTTAGAAAATTCTCATCTAATCCAATGGGATCACGTTGGGCCCCTCTACAATAACCTCTCTCAGTTTTCATTATTTCAAAGTTGTTTTCTCGTGGTGTCCAGTTTTCAGTTGATGAAATAAGTGTCAAATGAAAGCAGTGAAAAGTTGCAAAATGGTGCAACTTTCATTTTGCAACTCGTGTGACCAAAAAGACTATTCCAAAATGTCCCAATAGGCATGTTTACACTAGGCATGGTCCTCTTTCATACACAAACATGTGGAATCACTCCGAACTACGTTCAACCGAATCGATCTCTTAAGGGTCCAAAGGGCAAAATGGCTGTAAATTTCAGCATAAGGTTACTCAGACACCGTGATGCTTAGAAAATTATCATCTAATCCTATGAGATCATGTTGGGCCCCTCTACAATAACCTCTCTCAGTTTATGTTATCTCGGAGTGGTTTTCTCGTGGTGTATAAGTTTCAGTTGATGAAAAAAATGTCAAATGGAAGCAGTGGAAAGTTGCACAGTGGTGCAACTTTCATTCTGCAACTCGTGTGACCAAACAGACTGTTCCAATGCATTTGAATAGGAATTTTTATGCTAGGCATGGTCATCTTTTGCACCCAAACACGCGGAATCGCTCTGAGCTACGTTCAATCGGATCGATCCCTTAAGGGTCTAGAGGGAAAAATGGCTGCAAACCTCAGCATGAGGTTATTTGGACACCGTGATGCTTACAAACTTCTTGTCTGATCCATGGGATCGAGTTGGGACCCTCTACAATAACCTCTCTCATTTTTCATTATCTCGGAGTGGTTTTTCCGTGGTGTCCAAATTTTAGTTGATGGAAAAAGTGTCAAATGGAAGTAGTGAAAATTTGCAAAGTGGTGAAACTTTCGTTCTACAACTCGTGTGACCAAATGGACTGTTCCAACAAGTCTGAATAGGCATGTTACACTAGGCATGGTCCTCTTTTGCACCCAAACATGCAGAATCACTCCGAACTACTTTCAACCAGATCGATCCCTTAAGGGTCCAAAGGGAAAAATGGCTGCAAACTTCAGCATGAGGTTACTCGGACATCGTGATACTTAGAAACTTCTCATCTAATCATATTTGATCACATTGGGCCCCTCTACAATAACCTCTCTCGGTTTAAGTTATCTTAGAGTTTTTTTTCCCATGGTGTCGAAGTTTCAGTTGATGAAAAAAGTGTCAAATGGAAGTAGTGGAAAGTTGTAAAGTGGTGCAACTTTTATTCTGCAACTCGTGTGACCAAACGAACTATTCCAATGCATCTGAATAGGAATTTTTACACTAGGAATGGTCCTCTTTCACACCCAAACATGCGGAATCACTCTAAGCTATGTTCAACCAGATCGATCCTTTAAGGGTCTAAAGGGAAAAATGGTTGCAAAATTCAACATGAGGTTACTTAGACACTGTGATTCTTAGAAATTTCGTGTCTAATCCCATGGGATCATGTTGGGCCCTTCTACAATAACCTCTCTCAGTTTTAGTTATCTTAGAGTTGTTTTCCCGTGGTGTCCAGATTTCAGTTGATAGAAAAAGTGTCAAATGGACGGAGTGGAAAGTTACAAAGTGGTGCAACTTTCATTTTGCAACTCGTGTGACCAAATAGACTGTTCCAACGCATTCGAATAGGAATGTTCATGGTATACATGGTCCTCTTTCCCACCCAAACACGCGGAACCGCTTTGAGCTACGTTCAACCAGATCGATCCCTTAAGGGTTTGAGTGTAGTATGTTGAAATAGGCCATTCCGCCTATTGTTCAGGTTGTGTCTCAGTGATATGGGCCTGATGTAAGTAGGATAGGGAGTAGGAATAAGAAATAGCATTAGTAAGGGCATTGAAAGAGATTACTAACACTACCTCTATTGAAAATTCAAAATTGAGGCCCCTTAAAAGCAAGGCTAGAAGAGGTGAAAAGAAGAAATTGCTTGAAAATAAGTTAGAATAGGTTGGAAATAGGGTGAGATTGTGGAGTTTGATGTGTTCAAAAGGTCTGCAAGGACAGGGGAGGTCAAAAGTATGTTATGGCATGACATGCCCTAGTTGGGAAAATAGGGGTTTTGAATGAAAAAGAGAGGTTTGAGGGAGTAAACATGGGTAAAGTCAAGGGGAAACATAATTTGGTGGTCAATTAAGTTTGTGTAGGAAAAATGAAGAGTGTTGGAATAGGTTTTGAGGTTCAGGTTTGGGGGTTCGGTTCTCCGGTTTGGCCAAATTTTTTTGGAGGGGGTTCATTCGTTTTGGGTTCGTTGGTACAAAAAACATATAAAAACAAAATATATATCTATGCAACCTAGAAGCATGAATTAGGATTAGAATATCACATATCATCATATAAACAAAAAACCACCATAAAATTGAATGTCATTTAAAACAACAAAATTGGCAAAAAAAAAGTGTTTATAACCTGCAAAAATGTGAATAAAATCACACTGATTTTTGCATGAAAAAAAACCATGAGACCATAGTTTGTTGCTTACTATTATGCTTTGATATATTTTTTCCAAGCATCCATAGCTTGTTCGAAAGTACTTTTTTAGGCTTTTAGCCATAGCAACAAGGTAGTGAATTGTTTGATAAAATGCTTTGGTAGACGTATGAAAAATGTGGTAGCATAGACAAGGCAGTGAACTATATGAAAAAATGCCTCAAAGAAATGTGTTCTCATGGTGATGGAATGGCATGATGAATGCCATGACAAGAAAATTGCTATGGATTGTCATGGAATTCCACCACCATTGAGACCACATTTCTTTGAGGATTTTATTCAAACAGTTCGCTGCCTTGTCTATGCTATTGCTTATTATTATGGTTTGATAGATTTTTTCCAAGCATCCATAGCTTGTTTTGAAGCACCTATTTTAGGATTTTAGCCATAGTAGCAAGGAGGTGAACTATTTGATAAAATGCTTTGGTAAACATGTATGAAAAATGTGGTAGCATAGACAAGGCAACAAACGATTTGAAAAAATACCTCAAAGAAATGTGGTCTCATGGTGATGGAATGGCATGATGAATACCATGACAAGCAAATTGCTATGGATTTTCATGGAATTCCACCACCATTGATACCACATTTCTTTGAGGCTTTTATTCAAATAGTTCACTTCCTTGTCTATGCTATTGCTTATTATTATGCTTTGATAGATTTTTTCCAAGTATCCATAGCTTGTTTTGAAGCACCCATTTTAGGCTTTTAGCCATAGCAGCAAGGAGGTGAACTATTTGATAAAATGCTTTGGTAAACATGTATGAAAAATGTGGTACCATAGATAAGGCAGCGAATTGTTTGAAAAAATGCCTCAAATAAATGTGGTCTCATGGTGATGGAATGGCATGATGAATTCCATGACAAGCAAATTGCTATGGATTGTCATGGCATTCCACCACCATTGAGACCACATTTGTTTGTCTTTTATTCAAACAGTTTGCTGCCTTGTCTATACTATTGCTTATTAGTATGCTTTGATAGATTTTTCCAAGCATCCATAGCTTGTTTGGAAGCACCTATTTTAGGATTTTAGCCATAGCAGCAAGGAGGTGAACTGTTTGATAAAATGCTTTGGTAAACACATGAAAAATGTGGTAGCATAGACAAGGCAGCAAACTGTTTGAAAAAATGCCTCAAAGAAATGTGGTCTCATGGTGATGGAATGGCATGACGAATGACATGACAAGAAAATTGCTATGGATTGTCATGAAATTCCACCACCATTGAGACCACATTTCTTTGAGGCTTTTATTCAAACAGTTCATTGACTTGTCTATGCTATTGTTTATTATTATGCTTTGATAGATTTTTTCCAAGCATCCATAGCTTGTTTGGAAGCACCTATTTTAGGATTTTAGTCATAGTAGCAAGGAGGTGAACTGTTTGATAAAATGCTTTGGTAAACATGTATGAAAAATGTGGTAGCATAGACAAGGCAGCGAACTGTTTGAAAAAATGCCTCAAAGAAATGTGGTCTCATGGTGATAGAATGGCTTGATGAATGCCATGACAAGCAAATTGCTATGGATTGTCATGGCATTCCACCACCATTGAGACCACATTTCTTTAAGGCTTTTATTCAAATAGTTCACTGCCTTGTCTATGCTATTGCTTATTATTATGCTTTGATAGATTTTTTCCAAGCATCCATAGCTTGTTTTGAAGCACCTATTTTAGGCTTTTAGCCATAGTAGCAAGGAGGTGAACTGTTTGATAAAATGCTTTGGTAAACATGTATGAAAAATGTGGTAGCATAGACAAGGTAGCATAGACAAGGTAGCGAACTATTTAAAAAAATGCTCAAAGAAATGTGGTCTCATGGTGATGGAATGCCATGAAAATCCATAGCTTGTTTGAAAGCACCTATTTTAGGCTTCTAGCCATAGCAGCAAGGAAATGAACTGTTTGATAAAATGCTTTGATAGATATGTATGAAAAATGTGTTAGCATAGACAAGGAACTCTTTGAAAAAATGCCTCAAAGAAATGAGGTCTCATGGTGATGGAATGCCATGACAATCAAATTTTGATTGTCATGGCATTCCATCACCATGAGACATTTTGAGGCATTTTTTCAAAGAGTTCACTGCCTTGTCTATGATATTGCTTACTATTATGCTTTTGATAGATTTTTTTGAAGCATCCATAGCTTGTTCGAAAGCACTTGTTTTAGGCTTTCAGCCATAGCAAAAGACAATGAACTATTTGACAAAATTCTTTGGTAGACATGTATGAAAAATGTGGTAGTATAGACAAGGCAATGAATTGTTTGAAAAAATGTCTCAAAGAAATGTGGTCTCATAGAATGCCATGACAAGAAAATGCAATTGGGAGTTGCGCCTAGTTATTAGTTATGCAATGTGAAGTAATTGCATAACTGCTTAGGTTGACTTTGTAAAAACTATATTGTAATTGAAATTTTTTCATCTATCAACATCTAGTTATTAGTTATGCAATGTGAAGCAATGATGTGAGTTTGAAATATGTGCAATGCAATGTAATCAACAATATGAATATAAACTACAAAAATCTATTTTTAAAAATTTATTAGTTAAACTCTTTATTTTATTTGCTCTCTATATCTCTATGCTATGGAAATTCCTTTAAATTTTTTTTTAAAATTTATCTCTTGTTCTACTTTTTTTTACCTTTTTTTTAAATCTGATTTTTTAATTTTTCTGATTTTTTTTTTTCCAGATTTTTTCAAGAAAATATTATACTTTTGGTTTGCTGATTTTTTCCCCAAAATATTTTTGGTGCTATGGTATAAACACATATTTTTGTAATATCAAGGATACTTTTTGAAACTTCCATGCATTGCTAATTGAAAGGGAAAAGTCTTTTGCCTAATTTGTATGTAGCCATGCTTTTGACATTGTCAAAAAGAGCAAATATGGACACCATCAATAAAAAGATTTGTATTAACCAAATAGCCATGTACACATACATCAATATATGTCGATATAAGTATAAAGACATATAGGCTTACGCTCAAATGCCATATAGGCATACAATGTCAAATATATCCAATACAAGATATGTACAAAATTGCCATGTCTAGGCATACAACAAAAGGCTTTGGAATCAAAATTCATTTCTCTACATGCTCTGGAAATAAATTCTTTCCCTTTTTTTGGTGATCTGATGTCGATAAGTCCATCACTCATTTCTACTATGCTCAAGGAGTGCTCCTACTACTACTCCTATAGTTTAGCTCCTGGTGAAGTTTTAACTATTACAATAAGAAGTAAAGACATTAATATATAGAAATTACATTATAAGAAATGATACATTTAACAAAATAGTCACTTACAGCCATCTCATGATCACTCTCCATGATGGAAATATTTGTATGCTAATGCTCAGGCGTGTTCAAGCCTTGTATAAACCATCCAAATAGGAATTAAAGTGCGAATCAATAATGGTTTGATTTTTCACTAGAACTAACATCTATAACAACAAATGTAAATTGAAATTTAGTAATTTTCCTCATACCTCCTTTATCAGAGCCATGGAGGATTGTATAGCAAATGAAACACTGATATCCATTGCCCTTGTAACATTTGGAGGTGTTCCCACGACCAACATCTTAAAATAAAACAACAAATTATTCAATCACAAAAAAGTTACAATAGCGAGATCCACGTCATGAATTATTATGTACGAGATCTAATGAACAAAATTTTGAGTACAAATATTAAACTATATATTTCTAGTAGGCCTTGGCAGTTTGATAGGAAGACCAAGCATGATGGGGAGAAGAACACATACTCCATTGTGAAGGATGGGAAGACTTACAACCTTCAACCTCTCCTAGAAGAAGAAAAGGTAAAGCGTGAAGGGCCTAGTGTTTTGATGGTGGTTGTGAAGGAGTTCACGAAGACCTTGAAGGAAGGAGGAAGAGGATTCTTCCTAATTATGAAACAAAAAAGTGAAGCAGATCTGCCCACAAAGAAGAAGGAAGATGCACCAAAGGAATTCCAAGAGTTGTTGGAAAGGTACAAGGACATAATGGTGAATGAATTACCTAGTTCCCTACCTCCCATTAGGGATATAAGCCACCATATTGATCTTATTCTAGGGGCTACATTTCCCAATAAGGCTGCATACAAGATGACACCTGCTCAAAATGAAGAGATTGCAAGACAAGTGCAAGAGTTGATGGATAAAGGGCTAGTGAGGAAGAGTTTGAGCCCATGTGCTATTCATACTATCCTAGCACCAAGGAAGGATGGGAATTGGATGTTTTGCACTGATTCAAGAGCCATTAATAGGATCACAATCAGATATAGGTTCTTGATGCCAAGAATGGAGGACCTCATGGATTTTCTATCAGGAGCATCTTACTTTTCCAAGATTGATCTAAAGAGCGGGTACCATTAGATAAGGATCAAAGAGGGGAATGAATGGAAGACAAATTTTAAGACTAATGAAGGGCTCTATGATTGGTTGGTGATGCCCTTTGGGTTATCAAATGCCCCTAGTACATTTATGCACCTTATGAATGAGGTATTGAGACCTTTCATTTGAAAGTTTGTTGTAGTTTATTTAGATGACATCCTTGTGTTTAGCAGGTCTAAAGAAGAGCATTTGAAGCACCTTGACATGGTACTAAGGAGGTTACAAAAGGAGAAGCTGCTGATCAACATGGAAAAGTGTGAATTCATGAAGGAAGAACTAGTCTACCTTGGTTTTGTCATCTCCAAGGGAAGTTTGAAGATGGATCCTTCAAAGGTGGATGCTATTCTTACTTGGCCAACACCAAAGTCCATGGGAGATGTGAGAAGCTTCCATGAACTTGCAAGCTTTTATAGAGAGTTCATCAAGAACTTTAGCCAAATTTGTGCACCAATCTTGGACACCATCAAAGAAGGTAACAAAGGTAAGTTTTCTTGGACCAATGAGGCTAATAAAGGGTTTGAATATCTGAAAATGAGAGTAGCACAACAACATATACTTGTGCTCCCTAATTTTGATAAAGTTTTTACCATTGAGTGTGATGTTAGAAATCAAGCAATAGGGGCTATTTTGAGCCAAGAAGGAAGACCCGTTGCATTTTACAGTGAGAGGATGAATGAAGCAAAGAGGAAGTATTCTTCCTATGATTTGGAATTGTATGCTATGGTCCAAGCCCTCAAAAGTGGAGGCACTACTTGTTACCTAAAGAATTTTCTATTTATACTAATAATCATGCCTTGATTTTTTTGAATGCACAGGACAAACTCAGTCATAAGCACATGAAGTGGGTAGAGTCTTTACAAGCCTATACTTTCACAATAAAGCATAAGAAGGGCCAAGCAAATAAGGTGGTGGATTCTCTCAGTAGAAGGGAACTTGTAGTGCAAGAGATCCAACTCCAAAGCATGGGGGTTGAAGCATTGAAGTATATGTATCATGAAGATTCAAATTTGAAGGAGGTATACAATGTTTGTGAGCAACATTTGAATTCTTTTCATGGTGAATTCTCTGAATTTTTATTGCAGAATGGTTTTCTCTTCAAAGGAAGCCAATTGTGTGTGTGTAAATGGTCAATGAGGGAGAATATCATAAAGGAGAAACACAGTGGGAGTCTTGGAGGTCACTTTGGCCTTGACAAGACCTTAGAACAAATTAGGAGATTTTACTATTGGCCAAAGTTGCAGGTGGATGTGAGAAGGTATGCGGAAGGCTACATAATATGTCAAAGGGAAAAAGGAACTTCATCAAATGCAGGACTCTATCAGCCACTGCCCATTCCCAATAGGCCTTGGGAGTGTGTAAGTATCGACTTTGTCTTGGGGTTGCCTATAACCCAAAAAGGTTTTGATAGTATCTTTGTGGTAGTTGATAGATTTAGTAAGATGGTGCATTTTCTTCCTTGAAAATGCACCAATGATGCATCTCATATAGCGGGTCTCTTCTTTAAGGAGGTTGTTAGGATACATGGACTGCCTTTAAGCATTGTTTCTGATAGGGATTCTAAATTCATTGGTCACTTTTGGAGGACCTTGTGGAAGAAACTCAAGGAAAAAATTTGTCCTTTAGTTCAGTATACCATCCACAAATGGATGGAAAAACTGAAGTGGTGAATAGATCATTGGGAAACCTCTTAAGATGCCTTACCAAGGAGCATGGACAAGCTTGGGATCTGATTTTACCTCAAGGTGAATTTGCATATAATGACTCCATGAATAGGAGCATTGGTAGAAGCCCTTTTGAGGTAGTCTATGGCATGCACTCTAGAGGGGTCTATGAACTAAGAGATCTACAAGGAGTTTCTAGGATAAGTGCTCAAGGTGAGGAATTTGTTGTTACAATCATGGATATTCATCAACAAGTGAAGGAAACCCTTCAAAACAATGTTGAGAAGTATAAGGAAAAGGAAGATTTAAAGAAGAGGAATGTCCAATTCAAGGTTGGAGACTTGGTGATGGCACACTTGAAGAATGAGAGACTAACAAAAGGAAAGTATACCGAACTCATGATGAAGAAGATAGGACCTTGCAAGGTGGTCTACAAGTTTGGCCAAAATGCTTATGAAATAGAGCTACCTCCTGGGGTGGCAATCTCTCCTATCTTCAACATTTCTGACTTGTATCCTTTTAAAGCTTCTGTGATATGATTGAGTGCTTGGTTACTATCAAACTAATGATATGATTGATGTTACTAAATTTTGTTGAGGTGTATAAGATAGGTTTGGTGACTTTGATGGTTGGATGGGTGACTATTATGAAGCCTTTTGAGCAAATTGGTGATTAACCACAAGATGATAATCAAGTTTCTATTGTAGCAGGAGTTTGTAACCTGTAAATAGACTATTGCAGTCAAAATATGGTGAGTACAGTGCTTGATAATGGACTGATAATAGTGAGGTATGGTTTAGTTGATTTGTTTCCTTGGTGAATAAATGAAAGGATGAATTGTTCAAGTGTCAATAATTAGGTTTATGTTGTTTTTATGGTGGTTGAGAATGATGTGAATCTAATTGATTAAGTCAATTTTTTCTTTAATATGGTTTTTTCTTTGAATGAGTCAATTGGAATACTAATTAGTGGAATGATGAATGATGGCCTATGGAATGGCTAAGAGAATTTGAGTGGATTTTGGTTGAGTGAAAAGTAAATTTTTGATGAAATTATATTTGATCTTCTCCTGATTCTATTTGGGATTGAAATCCCTTGAAGAAATGATGTTGATGGTGTTTGTTGGATGCTCTGCATCAGATGTACCGAGCTGATGATTGAGTGTTTTGATATGATGCTCTGCATCACTAACTGCCTTGTCTATTCTATTGCTTACTATTATGGTTTCATAGATTTTTCCAAGCATCCAAATTTTGTCATGGTGGTGCACCTTTGCAAGTACATGCCTCCATGTGAAGTAATTGCATCGTGCTGCTTAGTTGACTTTCTAAACAACTATATTATACAGTGGAAATTTTGTCATCTATCAACATCTAGTTATTAGTTATGGAATTTGAAGTAATGCTTTGAGTTTGAATGATGTGTAATGCAATGTAACCAACAATATGAATATAAACTACACAAATCTATTAAGTAGAATTCATTAGTTAAGTTCTCTTTATTCTATTACCTTCGTGTACGTTTGAGTGAATCCATTGGAACTAGGAGGTGTTTGCTTGAAACTGCCAATATTAGCATGTTCAACATCCAAAATCACATGTATTAAAATACCATTCGTAAAACAATGCTATTAACATGTAATAAATTTATAATTGTTTACTAGTTACATACCCCAATGATAGTTGTACTATAGAAATAAGTAGGTGGAGGACCGGTGTATCCAGTCTCAACACTGTGACCCTACAATTTTATTAAAATAATAAAACTAAATTAGTTAATCATGCATTTCAGAATCAAAATTTAATAAATTAAATTCAATGAACATGCTAACTTTTACCCGACTATCAATTCCATATCCATGATGCAAAATGTCAGCCATCCTCTCCATCCTTGTAGCAGCATATGGATCCTGTGTAGCAGCATATGGATCCTAGCAGCATATGGATCATGCGTAGTAGCCTCTTGAGTGTTGGTGGGGTCATATGAACAAGTCGCCCCGCAAGATTGACACACATGGGTTCAAAGGCCACCACCCGAAGACTCCCTTGGATGGCACTGTACAATAGGGCTAGTGTGATGGATGACACTCCAGGTCAAAGTGTTGATCACCTGCAATGTCTCTATGTCATCACTCTCCTTCGCAACAACAGGCATAACAATGTGCTCATGAGGTGGCCTAGCGAGAGGTCGTCTCCCTTGCCGCAAGATCGGACGTGCACCGGACCTATCCTAAGCCAACCCCCCACCTCCCCTTGGAACTCCCTCATATAAAAATAATTTGGGATTTGGTTCAATACAAACTCACTGTATAGTTTCCTAATAAAATATTGGGGGACTTCACAATTATTGCACGGTGGGTAATCAAAGACCAAGTACCACCTATCATAAAAATAGTTCCTAATCTCTTGGTGGTGGCACCAATGAATAGGAAACCTCTTCGCATTGAGGATAAGATTTTGATTTGTTCTAGGGTCAGTGAATAGAGAGCACAAATCACCTTTAGTAATTTTTAAATCTTTTACTTGTTTATATGATAGTTTATCTACATAATATGCCCTAGCTGCCTGCCTCCTATCTTGCCATCCTGTTATTTGTTGGATTATTGAATCTACATTTTTTAACATCTCTTTCATTGAATTTGCTAGTGTCATTCTTTTTGTGGTTGAAGCATTTGGATCACTCAACCTACTGATAAGATCCTCAATTTATTTTTTGTTGTTTTCAATTTCACTCCTCAAATTTTGTTGAGTGCCAGGAGGGTGTTGAGTGATTGGTGGGGGAGGTTGATTTTGTTGAGGAGTATTTTCATGTTCTTCTTGTTGACTATTTTCAGGATTATTTGCATTTTCTATAAATTAAAAAAAAAAATCAAATCTAACCTAAAACAAACAAAATCAACTTGAAACTAAGAAATTCAAAACAAATAGCAAACAATACTTACCTCCTGCACCTCTTCGTCATCGTGGCGCCATGTTTGTGAATGAAAAAGAAACTATTGTTGATGAATTTTGAAGAATGTCTCCTCCTAGAACGTGAGCGCAAAAATGAGGGTTTTTGGTCGCTTGCAGAGCAGAAAAATAGAAAAGAGAAAATGAATAGCTTTCACTTTTTTTTTTGCTTTTAAAATGAAATAACATGAGCACGTTATAACACACTTGTGTTATATCATTTCCAATTTTTTTTTTTAATTTGGCCACAAAAGTGTAACCCAACTTCATGCACCCGCCCTATTACACTGCCTAAATGCTGAGGAGGCATTGACCACTTTAACTGAGGTGCATAACGGTATTTGTGGTTCACACTCGAGCGAAATGACCTTGGCCAAGAAATTGCTAAGGATGGGGTATTATTGGTCTACAATGGAAAGAGAAGCACATGACTACATCAAAAGGTGCCTACAATGTCAGCAACATGGGGACCTCATCCATGCTCCAACTCAAGAACTTCATCCCATAATCACACCATGGCCCTTTTTGTAGTGAAGGCTCAATTTCATTGGAAAGATAACCCCCACCTCATCTAATGGTCACAAGTTCATCATAACCACCATTGAGTACTTTACAAAGTTGGTGGAAGCCATCTCCATGACATACATCACTGGAAAATAGATATCAAAGTTCATCCTGAACTACCTCATATGCTGATATGGTGTTCCCCAAGCTATTATCTCAGATAATAGGACACCTTTTAAGAATCAGGAGGTTCATGACCTATGTGATAAATTCAAAATACAACATTTCTTTTCCACTTCGTATTATCCCCAAGGCAATGGCCAAGCAGAAGCCACTAATTAAACCATTCTAAAAATCCTCAAAAAGATAGTCAACAACGCAGGTCATGACTGGCACCTGTACCTAAATCCTACCCTCTAGGCCTATCAAACCAACATCTGCACACCCACTGGCACCACTCCATTCTCCCTGGTCTATCGATTAGAAGCCATATTGCCCATTAAGATTGAGCTCCCATCACTAAGAATATCACTGCAAAACCTCATCACAGATGAAGAATATTAAGTATCAAGATTGAATGAGTTGGAGCTACTAGATGAGCGGTGTATGGACACCTTAAATCATTTGCAAGCCTATCAAAATCTGCTTAAAAGGAGTTATGACTAGAAGATCATGAGTAGGAGCTTCCAAGTCAGTGAACTTTTCCTAAAGGAGAATCATAAGAACATCCCAAATCTAAACAACCGGTAAATTTGAACCCAACTAGTTGGGACCATTTCTTATCATAACGAGCTATAACTCAGGGGCATATTAGTTATCAACACCTGAAGGGGAGCCTCTGCGGGATCCCATGAACAACTCCCATCTCAAAAAGTTTTATGCCTAATCTTTCAAGGTACAGAACCAAAAAAATCCAAAAAATTAGAAAATGTCCTAAAAAAAGGGTCACCCTGATGAAAACCTAGCAAACAGGCATCTTGGTGACAACAATTTAAAAAAAAAGAAGCAAAAAATGATCAAAAATAGTAAAAAGAAAATTTGTCTTCTAGTGAAAACCATTTTGGTGGCGATTTGGGCAAGTGCCTTGGTGAAAAACTAGAAAATAGGTGTCTTGTGTAAATAAGCACTTTCCATCCACCAGGATCTTCATGACTCATTCTGCATCATCCATCCATCAAGCTTCCATCATCCATCACATTCCATATCTCGATCCATCACCCATTCGTTCAACATCTACATCATAGCTTGGTCCTATGTTCATGTCATGATCCCTCCTAGTACTACTCGGCCCATTCTCAAAGTCACTTTGTCCTTCCTTTATTGGAGTAGTCTATTGCATCACGCTGGGGGCATGTTCTCATTGGATCAGATTCATATATATTTACAAAGTCCCTAAATCACAAAATCCAAAAACATTCATAAAACCAAGAAAATCTAAAAACATCCAAAAATCCAAAAACATTCATAAAATCAAAAAATCCAAAAACATCATAAAACCAAGAAAATCCAAAAACAACATAAAATCAAAAAATCCAAAAACATCAGAAAACCAACAAAAATCACAAAACATTTAAAACACAGCAAAATCCCAAAACAGGTCAAAAAGTCAGTCAGAAAATTCAAAAATAGAGTCATCTTATCTAACTATGGGTCTCTAAGCCTTGAACATAGGCAAGGTTGATCTTTGATCATCCCCCAAGACACTTAGGTTAGTCCGTTAGGAGTCCGTCATAATAAACTGGCAGTCCATTTGTTCATATCTCATCAATAATTGAGTTCTGTGTCAGTTGAACTACGTGGTCTCTGTGTGTATAACATAGGCAAGGATAATCTAGTTGATTAGCCCCTAAGGCCCCTATAATAGGTCTTTAGGTTAGTCTCTCGGTCAAAATCTCAAAAAAAGCTAAAACATTTGAAAATAAAAAATCAAAACATTTATAAAATCTCAAAAAATATCAAAAATAGCCTCAAAACATTCCAAAAACATTCAAAAAACCTAAAAATCCATCTGTCTCATCTCATTTTCACCCGCAATAAACATCACTCATAGTAAATCATCATCATCCTCAACCTTTGGTAAAACAATCAGAAACAAGTCTAGCCGATCGAAAGTGAAAACTTAAACGCCAAAATCTCAAGTCTAATTTAGTACATAAACAAGTTGGTAAACTTTTTTTTTCAATAGCCTATCATCCAATTAGTCCCATATCAAATCATATAATATCATCATGTCCTAGGATGCATCCTTCCTACAATGGTCATCAACATTAGGCTTCACTATAGTTTAGTCTTGGCTAGCACTATGAAGAACATTAGCTTGTTTGTTTACTTTATCTTTATCTTTTGATTTATCTTATTGCGTTCATTCCAAGGACCTGTTGATGATGTCTAATCAAAAGATTTAGAGAGATAGGAATGGGGCAATGATCATTATATTTTATCTGTTGTGCTTGTTAGATATTATTGTAGTATAACTTGGTCATGCATGCTTTATTTGGGCATAGGGAGGATGTTTTAAGTATCTTGTTGACCACATGGGAAGGCTTTCTTTCCTATGTTTTGGCTCGAGATGCTTGAAATATCTGAACTGCACTCTGAATAAGGTTTTGTACGCCAAGTATGAAAAAGGATACTCCTATTTGATTGTCGAGTCAAAGTCCATCATACTAGGTATAGTGCCATCCTGGTTCTTCATACCTTGACGCATCATACTTATGCATGTAATCAAACATAAGGTAATTAGCCCTTTAAAAATCCCAACTCCTCGGCAAGCAAATCATCATCATCATCATCGTCGTCTCATGTCTTGTTGGAATCTCTAGTTTCTTCTCTCTTGTTTTTCATGCTAACATGGTACCATGATAGTTAATCAGATCATTATCATCATTGCATTCACCTTGCATTCACAAACCATCAGTAATTTACACATTACATATTGCATATTGCATATCATATAGGAAGTATTAAAAACACATCATAACATTGCATTTTCATTATTACTCTGAACACCTCACAAATCATTACATTACATTCATTTCACATAAAAATAAAAAATGACCATCCCATACCATAAACATTATCTACATCCATCTTAAGCATAACGTAATCGTCCCATATCATAAACATCATTTACATCCATCATATCATTTGCACTCACTCTATCATAACATTGCATAAAAACATCACATAACATATATAAGAATCAATTACACTATCACATACACTATACAACATTTTCATAGCATAACATTTGCACCATCCATACATAATCATCATAAAAAGTGCATAAAAAGACATTGAAAAAGAAATGCATCCATTCATCAACATTTGCATAATCACTGCATCACATCATAACAACATAACATCATACATCACATTGCATCACATAGGCTAGAACATCATTGCATAGAATATCACATCAAAATCATCTCATATATCATCAAATATACTATCATGATAGAAAAAAATGGATCAATGTACAAGTGTATATCAATAAGTATAATCGGTCCATGGGACTATCATAAATGAGCCCAAAACATGCAAAAAGAATCCTGTCTCTGATAAAAAATGAAGTCCTAGCCCTGCTAGCTACTGCCCTCACCACCTGCTTTCTCCCCATGCTACTTTTCTGGTCTATGACCTATCCTTTGGGAGAATTCTAGAACTCAAGCTTCCCTCAGCATGGCCTGGTAGTAGTACATCTTGTAGTAATCTTCCTTCTGCATGACCTCTCTGTAAGCCCAGAGTGATAATGTGTTCTAGGAGGAGGCAGTCGTGCTCTCTAGCTACTGACGGCGACCCATCTCTGCTTCCACCTATAACTCTATGGCTTGCCTCTGCAAAATGGCTTGATCTTGCTCGGCCCTAGCCTAATCTCTCTGATCTATTAATGCTTGTACTTGGGCCTGTAGCTGTAAAATATACCCATCTATGGGATATGGCTATGGAGATGGTTGTCCATGAGGCTAATCTTGCTCCCCATCTTGGGGTGGCATTGGGATCCTATCGTGGTGCCTTGGATCCTGCTCTTGCCTCTACTCTCCCACCCGTGGATCTGGGAGAGGCTGGAGCTGCACTAGATGATCCTGAACAACCTAATCCTATACTTGGTGAACCGGTGGTGGCTCACCACCGCCCTGATCTTGATCCTATCCTCCTCAACCTCGTCCTGCCCCCTACCTCTAGCTCTCTGTCAAGCAGAGGGTCTACCTGGAACTGTGAGCCTCAACAATAGCCTGAACCAATCTCTGTAGGCCTATGTAACTCTCAGATTTTCCTCTCCCTACTCACATGGCCATGTCTTAACCACTAGCTATCTGAAACTCCAGTACCTCAAAGGCAAGTATGTATCATCCCTAAGAGCCTTGACTCACTTTCCTCACAAAGATAGCCACATACTGATCATTGGGCTGATCCTGTGGCTCACCAAATTATCATTGGGCCCTACCCGACTGGTACATCTCAATCATAGTGTGCTCTCGCCCCTGCATCAAGTGGTCCTGGTGAGCAAAGAACAACTGTTGTGCATCATCAAACCAACCTGGCTACCCAAGGTATGGCCTCCATCGGAACACTCTCATGTCATCGAGGACCCTCCTCCAATGAGGAATCTCGTGCTCTCCTATATGGGTAAAAGAAAGGCCTCCTCTGTAGCACTAGACCACTGGATCATATGGCTCCATCACATCAGGAACAACTCATGGACAAAGCATGGGGATGTGCTCCCATGCCTAGATATGTAGGAGTGTGACTCTCGCTCCAAGTGCTTTTCCATCCAAGTAGGTGAACTCGTGAAGATCTTTGTAAAGAGAGGCTAGAAAAACTGGGCCCCATGCAAAAAGAGTCAGTTGCTATTAGACCATCCGCTCCAAAGCAAGCCCCCAACCAGGACTAAAATATCAGCCTTGTCGATCTGGGGTGACAAGACTTGATATAATAGCAGCAATCACCAAGTGGTAGGATGAGGCCAAGGGCTATTGGCACTCCAACTCGATCTGACCCTCACAAAATACAATCTCATCAGTGTCCAAGATGAAATAGCAGACCTCCCTCCTGACATCCATGTCATAAATAACCCACTCACCATGGATGGGTAATCTCAAGATTTTCCACACATCCTCTAATGTAACTGTGGCCTTGCTAGTCGGAAAGTGAAATGAAGAGATCTCACTGTGCCTTCTCTAGGCAAGTGTTGTCATCATTCCCAGGTGTGTTCGCATCGGCGGTGCATAAGAGATGTTTCAGAGTCCCATCTCTTTGAGACACTCCTGCTCTCACTCAAAGAAATCCCTCAATAGGTCAAAAATATCTCGAGACTTGTGCTCACACGAATAGATCTCTCTCACCTCCTCCTGCATCAAGAAAAGTCACCGTGTTCAAATTCATCAAAAAAAAATTGTCCGAACTTGTCTTAGCATTTAGGAAGTCACCCCAACGTTGCTACCTATGAAGGAGGTGCAGTTTTAAATTTACAAACTGCAACACTGGAACCTCCAAATCCTCAAACTACACCGTGGTGGTGCACTTTGCCAGAGTGTCATAGTTTATGTAGAAACCCTAACTTTAAAGTCCACCGCGGTGGTGCACTTTACTAAAGCATCAAAATTTGGAGTTTAAACCTAAAATCCAAATAGCACCTTGCAATGGTGGTGTAGTTTAAACACCGAGTGGTGGGGTTTGAAATTGTCAACTATGCAATATGGCACTGCGCCTAGAGATCTAGTTTTGAAAGCATTAAATGAGCACGAAAAAATGAAAAATAAGCTCAGGTCAAGTTGACTCATCGATGGTCTAGTGCCGGGAAGCCTCTGGTGTGTCTGGACTCAGCTGAAAATGTGCATGGGGAGCTATTGTTGCGCCATCTTGCCAAGATGTCAGAGCTCAAAATCGCAAAATCTCCTAAGGTTGAATGTGAAAATGAATTAGAAGTGGCCCCTCAAGGCCTATTTAAGCCTTAAAATTAAGGTTTTTTGACCCTATTTAGCTGTCCTGTTTGGGTTTTGGTCCCCCGATCCTATGTTTACCCATCCGAAGGCCGTTTTGCATCATTTTTTTTTTGTGTTTTATCTTTTTTTTGCCTCCCGGGGCCTTTCTGGAACTATCGAGCACCTTTTCCTCTTTTTTTGCGAGATCACCCAAAAACTAGTATTTTCATCCAATCTCTCAAGGGGGTAGTATATTGGCATATTTCTCTCACTGGGGCAACATTGGGCCATGTTTTGAAATTGGAATTTTTTTGGCTAAATTTGATCGAGACAATTTATTCTTTGAACCAATATAGCAAATACTTTGCTTCAAAGAGGGGAAAACTATAGACATGGAAAATATACTGACTTACTTGATCTCGATTATTAACACCATTTCGTCCTAAATCATCTCTTAGTTTAACCATTTAATTGAATACCCTTATTTGATTAAATTCATCAATTTTCCTCTCTTAATTAAATAAATCATTTTATCTAATTAAGTCTTTCTTTCTTGTTAATTAAATCAATATATATGATCTAATTAACCCTATGTCCATATTTAATTAAATAATTCCCTTTTAATCTCTAAGGTCCATCTATTAAATTAAATAAATTAAACTTTGTTAGGTTTAAGCTGACCAACCATCTTCTTTAGTTAAATAAAACAAAATATTTATTTAACTAAGTCTAAAGTCACATTCTTCTCATCTTTGATTTAAATAAACCCATAAATCTAAGTCAAATTTGTCACATCATCTAATCTCTCATTAAATTAATTAACCTTTGATTAATTTAATCCTAATTCATGTCCCATCCTCTAGATTTTTCCACTTGCACATGAAAATAGATTTAATTCATTTATTAAATCCATATTTTCTCTCAACATGGCATAATGGAGGAATATTCTCTCAAATTTGAATAGAAATCCAAGTGGACTTTGTCCTTCCAAGAGGACATTAAGTTCATCTTTGCATTGAGCCAAGTGGCATTTAAGACATTCCTTTTCCCTCTTACATGTCATTTCACTGATTTCAAATATCACCTAATTGCATTTATGGGCACATTCATCAAAATGTGCACATCCTTCATCCATCCATCTCTTGACAAGTGGCACCTTGACATTGGTTGAATGTTAGTCCCACATCCTTCTTCCTCTTCTAAAGCTAGCATATCTTTATCTATATCTTCTTCATCTTCTAAGATATTTCCAGCCTCACTAGGCACATGAGTATAGAAGGTTTGATCAATTGGGTCTTCCTCAACGGGAATATGCACTTATACATTAGGAGATTCACCTCTTGGCTTGAAATTTTGTCCACTAAAGACAGATCCAACACAAAGGGTTAAAGGTTTTGAGAACTTCTTATTTTATCCCAAAACTCTCACCTATCCTCCTCTCTTGACACATCAAATTCATTATCAAAAACTTCCTCAACGGTAAAAATCCCCTAATCTACATTAGGCACTTCAACTTCATGTGCCTCTTCTTGGAAATTTTCACTATTTACTTCGTTATTAAAAGTAGGAGATTCATCAACAAGAGATTTAACAGACTTACTTGATTTAGTATGTTTCTTATCCTTTGTAGGCTCGGACTCCAACTTCTGCTCAAGATGCTTCTTTGTGTAGCTTTTGGTCTTCTTCATGGTGTCAAATATGTCAGAATCCTTTCTCTTACATTCTCTTTCAAAGTTTATCTTTACACTGGTATAAGAGACTTTAGAGTCACCACCCAAAACACTGGGAAATAGAAATTGATTGTACTTTGACTTGGTGCGTATGATTTCAGAAAGGGCTCTGAAAATAGCACAACATAAGGTGACATAATAGACTAGGACTTGATGCATAAGATTAAACATGACTTATGTGATAAAAATTTGGACCAAATATCCTTCAAACAATGAAGAATAATATAATACTTGACTCCGACTGTACCAGATCTAAATTAGAGAATTTTGACTTACCATGTCCCTAGCAGAGTCGCCAATATATTGGTTGTTTTTAAGAACCAAGATGATCTTCAGAAATGCCTTTGGAATTTTCCATTTCCAATATTTAGAAATCTAAAGGGATTAGCCAATGAATGAGTGAAAGTTGCAAAAATGTCCTCTTGCACTTTAGGCTCTGTGAAACCTAGGAGGGTGATCCCACAATGTATATTCAATAACTTATGCAAATAACATTTAAATACATTGTAAACAATAGATAATTCTCATATGACCACTCAACAATGTAGTGTATCAAAAGAGTTGGTAGTTCTTTTAATAATACCCTACACTTGGAGCATGAGAATAATAAAACTCATCATAAAATAACTTCAATGGTAACTCATTTGAAAGGTTTGTAAATAAAGAGTGATTTATTGATAAATTGACCCAAAAAATGAATTATGAATACTTTGCTTAAACCAGTGCCTTATCCTAAACACAGAGTCAATCTTAACCTACACAACTTGATAAAAATTCTACACATAACAACATATAAGCCTCAAAAACAATGCATTACAACACTTCCCCATTACATTCTCAACCACCACTTCTTCTAGATATCTTGGCACATAATTCATATGAGTTAAGAATTTCACTCAAGCATTTACACTAATTCCTTAACTTAACTAGAAAGAATGAAACCATACATCCATTGGAAAGCAATGGAGATGGACAAAACAATCCTTGATTATATTACTCATAACTCATAGAATAAGTACATAGGAGAGAAACTGGCCATAAAATTAGCACCATTCTATATTGTATTTGCTATCTTGTTGTCAAAATTACATACACAACTACAAAATCATAACCTAAGACAATACATAAAATATGCTCTATATTCTTTTTACAATTCATTGTGTCAATTGAAATACAATGAACCCCTACTTTTTGGCCTTGAATTCCTTCTTATAGAAATGAAGGAGAAAAACAAGCTTCGAGCCAAAAAGCACACGTCACTATCTCATTGAACCCCTATAACATATATTCCCTTTTCATTTACATTTGAGCTCTCAGATGGTGGGAACAAACATGAGACAAAAGTAATCTTCGTTTGTTGTTGGACATCTAGTCCCAACTTCAAAAGGAATCATTTTTTTGTTACAACTCCCAAATATCTTCCTCTCAATCAAAAAGTGTTTTCCACATGCATAACTAGTCAACAAAATTTAAAAAGCATGAAAAGCAAAAAAATATACAAAACTAATTCATCCACATCAACACTTATGCCACCATTTTTCATGTTGAGGAGAGAACATATTTATGTTTTGCAATACTTTAAAAAAAGCCTAATCTGCACTATTTTTAGGCAATGCATTGCTTCTCTACTATTTGTTATTCACCATATGCATTATCATCCCCATACAAGCTTATTAAGTATACTTTTCCAACCAGGTAATGCACTCATCCTAAGTTATCCATTTTACATCCAATAGTTTCTGCACTTTTACACTATGCTATGTGTATCTAGCATCAATTAATGCTCTGGATTCCCTAACAAATACATCTATCCTCATTTCAACTCTAGAAATGTTGTTAATGTGAGGATTCAACATGGAATAATCAATTTCAGTCAACACTTTCTTAGCTTGAGGCAACCATTCTCCCAGTTCATGCTTCCACTATGAAAACTCCATCAACTCACCATTGTAATCAAATATTTTAGGCATACCATGCTCTTCCATGTCCCTGAACATCTTCAATTTATTTTCAAGCTACATTCCTAACTTCACATGGAAGGTTGTTATTTCATTAATCAAATCAAAGGCCTTTAATATCTCAGGAATATGAGTAGGGGCCTCAGGCTATTCCTTCATTTTAGACATCATCTCTTTCAATGTCCTTGTCCTAGTACTCCATTTGTTCCACTCAATTTGAAAAACCATTTGAATCTGTAGATATATAATGTTAGCTTCATGGATGCTCTTGTAGGATACCCACACATTATTAGCTCTATTGACCAATTTGGTCACTCTATGTTTCAATATATCCTCAAAAATTTCACTTGCCAAGTCTTAACTGTTTCCAGTTTGGTGTTCTTTATATTCTCCTTTTCCTTCTGTAATTGATTTTTTAAATCATCAATCCTCAAGGCCAATGTCTCCCTCTCTTGTATAGACAATTCTGAAGAAGAAGAGGATGGAAAAGATAGTGCCCTTACTGATTGGATAGCCTGAACAGTGGCTCTCTTCTTGTTTATTTCATCCAAGGAATTATTATACTCCTTCACCAAGGAATCATACTTCTTATGAGAAATTTATGTTGTGTCTACACCGAGCATTACAACATAAGGGTTAACTTAGTTTCTTGGACAAGTGTTATATATATGGCTCTTTTCACCACTAAGGAACCCATAACATCTTCAATAGGTCTAGTGACCTCATGCTTTCCAATATTGGGCACCATGGACTAGATTGCAAGAGTATGCAATTTCAAACTATATCCAGATCCAAACACCTTGTTTTCAAACTGTTCCATAGATATAGAAGCTTGAGGGTTTCTTCTTATTGCATCAAGTGCAATAGCTGAGGTGATAGTGCACCCTGGTAGTAACATCATTCCACTATCTATGACAATTTTCCTAGCTTCAGTAGGAGTGATAGCTACAATCTCAGCCATGATCTTTTCTTCCTCTACCTTCTCAACTTCTTCTTGTTGAGAAGGTTCAACATTATCCCTTGCTTGTTTAAGCCTCTCCTTTATTTCCTTGCTTCTTTGTTGAACCATAAATTCCTTGAATTTCTTAGATTACACAAACTCATCCTCTGCGAAGAATTCATTACAATCCTTGATCCTAGGATCATCATCAGTCTTTTCATCATAATGCCATTGGATAATTCTATCTTGGGGAACTTCTGAATCAAGAGTATCTTCAATATTAGTTGGAGGGAATTTATTCTCCACCTCTTCATCACCAGGCACATGTTCTACCATTTGTTCCACCTCAATTACTTGGAAATATTCTTTTTTCACCTCAACAGGCTGCTCTAGAATATCCATAGCCCAAGGTTGTTGTTCTAAGAGAGCTTGTGCTCTCTCAGCAACCTCCTTCACCTTTTCCCTTGAAATAACCACTCTGGTAATCCCTTAGCTTTGAAAAATCTCTTTCAAAAGTATTTTCAATTACATCATAGGGATTCTCATAGAAGGAATTCCTCTTCATAATACTCTCTTCAATGTCCATTATGGATGTCCATTCCCTCTTTCTAGATATAATAGCCTCATTACTTGTCAAGTTTCTCAACACATTATCTGTGTACAAGAACTGGTGATAGATCCTTAATTAATTTTTCTCCCTTCTCTTTGCATTCACAAATCCTTTCAGGTCAAATATCCTAACTTCATCAATAGGTAGCCCAAGGTTATTCACCATGATTCTATATTTTTCATACCCTTTCGGGGCAGTAACTACAAACTAAGCAAAAGAACATTGAGGGTTTACCGTAGTACCCTTCCTAGCTTTTCTGAACATTTATAAATCCATAAAATAAATTTACCACATTAACTCCATAAATTCTAACCAGTCAGAGACATATAGGGGAAAGCAATGTGATGCTACCTTGGCTCCATAAGCCCTGATCAGAGTATACTCTGAATGTAGAAACCAATCTACCCAATTATGCTTTGCAGTTGACCTTTCCATATCCTTTAGGTGCATGATATTTATGATTAATCCTGAGAGCCTCTAAATAGGAGTCATGCCCAAACTTTCCAAAATACCAAACCTGATAACATTAGCAAACACCAAATAATTGGAATTGGGACAATCCTGGTCACAAATATGTGTCCACATTTGGACTAGAAAAACATTATTCTCATTGTCCCCATAGTCTCAATTTCAGATTTATTTTCTAGCTCTAATCACCCTCAAAGAAAAGCATATAAATTAACAGATAATAATGTGGGAAACGTATAGGGAGAACCTATTTCTTTAGATTGATAAAATCTTTATGCATATGTTCTGCAACAAAAGCAACGTAATCAAAACCAATGTTTTTATTATGAGCCTGTATATCTGTTGCCATCACCAACAGGTCAAGGGCTATCCTCCCCTCAAATTTTCAAGCTAGAACCTGATTCAAGCAATAATATGTGTTCTTAAAATAATCCACAAATTCTTCACATTCAAAGGGCTCAATATCTTTAGGGAGAAATCTTTCCTTTCTCTATCTATGTTGAACAAGTAGTCTACTTTTGTATGTAAATTTGTTATGCTCATATTCACCATATAGATTCATACGCTTGATGTTTACAGTGTAATTAGGATTCAACCCAAATATCTCTATAATCTTATCCCTTGTCACCTCAAGGACTACATTTCCATTTTCTCTCTCTCTTTTTTTTTTTTCTGTCTGTGGGATGATAATGCTTGGCTCCATCATCACATCCACCTCCATAAACACATTAGGTACCACCAACTTCCCAGGGTTGATCCCCCATAAGTAACATGCTGACTTCTTAGAATTACTCTTGTTAAAAGTATATAAGAACAACTACCATCCACTCTGAGGTTGAGCCAACTCTCCAATTTCACCATCATTTTTAATTAATCTGCTCGTCACAGATACTTGGCCCATAAGTCTCTTGCCAATTCATGACCCACTCTCTTTTACTTCTCTAGAGGCCCCTTCCATGAATCTCTCTTGATTTTTATTTGTACTCCTAGACCTTGAGGATGCCACAGGGGTAATTGGTCTAGGGTTAAATGCCACAAGTGGCTCTGGTTTAGCCAGGGATGAAACATCTTGGGTCTTAAGTCTTTTAACTCTTTTCTTCTTTGCTTTTCTCTCCAGCCTAATACTAGACTCACTAGGCTCTGGTTCACTTATATTTGCTATGTGGCAAGACTAGGGTTTACACTTTTCTTAATCAAAAAAACCTACCTAGTTTTAAAACACAAGACACAATTTATAAAACAAAATACTCCCAAACCTTACACAATGTTTATCACCCCAATTCAGGACAATGAATAAACCGTAAGCAAGTTATCTCCAAAATTCCCTACTATTTTTCAAAATAGCACAATTTAGTATTTCTAACAGGAAGAGATACAAAAATTTGCTTACCTAGGTGAACAACAGATACTAATGCTGCTGTAGTTGCTTGTTGGAGTTCTCCACACTATTTCTTCAGCTTTTGGATTTCTTCTCCACTCCTAAGCAATTCAAAATGTGCAAGAAATAATCCAGCCACCTTCTTTATGGCCAAGAAATGGAACACATAACCATTAATGGTCGATAGAAAGCTCACACAAGCGAACTGACACATAGCTATTCATATTTAAACCCTAGGCGTTGATCATTTCATTTTAAAACCACATCCACAGTTCTCCTCTAGCCTCGCTACTTTCTTCTTTGCTTTAAATGATGTCCCCAGGATGTTACCACATTCTCTTTCATTTAGTAGCCATCGCTCATCACTAATACATTTCACGTTTCACAAGTCCTATTAGCGATGTGAGCATCCACGCAATGAGATATCAGTGATTCAATTTACAGTCCATCCTCAATCACATTCAATTCCTATCACTTATCACTGATTCATGCTTCGAATTTCAGATCACATCAATGAAAAGAGATAAGGTGAAGGAACAAGATTAGTACATGCACTTGCATGAAAATAAAAGATAGAAGAGACATCGCTCATAAGAGCAACTTAGATCAGCGAAAGAAAGTTTAAGCAAATAACTTCATCGCTCATCGCTATTTTGAAACTCAAATATTGGAACAAATATGTGATGAGTGATAGAAGAAAATACAAAGAGCACCAAGGGCCATCGCACATTTCTATTTCACATCATAAAACTCATGAACAATTAGCTACAAAAGAGATTCCAACAATAACACATAGGACCCATGTATCGTGCATCGCTAATACAACACTCAACATTCAAAACCCATCCCCAATATGCAAAACAAAAGAAACATCGTTCATTGCTCATTGCTCATTGCTCATCAAAAGACCACAATCAGTACCACTGTTTCGTATCAAGGAGAGTAAAGCTCATTTTTGACAAGCGTATATTATTTTGCAACACATTGCAACTACAAATTGAAATTCCCCTACTGTTAAAAATAAGAAACAGACTCAAAAATAATGCAAAATGATCTTTTTTTCCTACAAAATCACATTGTAAAACCATAAAAGAAAAAATCCTTAAAAAATTGTAATTTTTGCAATTTTTAAAAAATACTCAGGGTTGCAGATTTTTTCCCCGATTTTTTTAGGATTTTTTGCATACTGTTGACTAGCAAAAAATCGTTGAAAATCACAAATTTTCTCGCGTTGAAATTGCAAAAAAATCACCATAAATCATCCTAACAACTTCCACGTTTTAAAACCCTAAATTTGGTGTGTTTTCTACTATAAATTAGGGTTGCAATAAGTTAAGGGTGACTGTCGTTGACTCTGTAGTCTACCCTACATACACACGTGAATAGGTTCCTTTTTGCTTTGAGCTTTAAGATTGGAGTCTTGTCAATATGCCCTAAAATAAAGTAAACCACATTGAAATAAAGTAAGGGATTCTGCATTAATCAAAATAAGCAATTCCAGCCATTTCCAATAGTCGTGCATGTGTAAGGCGACCTTATAAATGGTTATAGCATTTACCACCTCCATGCCAAGAAAACTTCAGAAGCTATCTTTGATGACCAATTTAGTCAAAACTGTACATATGAAACCTGCACAAAGAATGAGCAGTCTACACCAAATCAGTCCAAATTGTAAATAACTTTATTGTATCATTTTAAGTTCATTATCTATTTAGATGTTAGGTGATAGGATTGACTCTATTTCCCTCAGATAAAACATTGATCAAATTTTTCTGAGAGATTTTGAAGTCCTCATATGGCCTAAGTTTGTACCAAGGTCCCCAAAATAAACCATTTGTGGTACCTATACAAAAATCAATGATCATACTACTGTCTTTGTTTATGTCATAGATTAATCATTATTTAAATGTTAAGTCAAATCAATTATAGTTTTCCCCCTACTAGATTGTAGGGTTATCATGTTTTGGTCTATTTTTTTAGCTAGCTCTTTTAAAAAGTCCAAGGTTGTACTATTCCAAAATAAAAAATGATGAGGTTCCTCATTGATAATGACTACAACAATGAAATGAAAGTATGTAAATGTATAATAATAAATCTATATCTTGGATAGCCTATAGGTACTTTACTTTACATAGAGAATATTAAAAATAATTTCACTACAGATCATTTGGCTATTGGAGAGGAGGATACACCTACTGGTCATTCTGCAAGTGTTCAACATCATGCATCTTAGGGCCTAGATGCAATTGAGGATCAGTTGCAAATGATGGGATCATCAAGCTATGTGGATATGCTACTACATGGAGACATTTTGTCGATTCCATCTCACCTGGTTAGTCCACTACACTCGTCAATATTTGAGTGAGCCAGGGAGACCCATGATGTAGCCAAGTTGGAAGATAGGATCATTGCAATGAATCCTACACCACCTGATACAAAGATATGTATGTATGTACATGCATGCACAATTTAAATTTGTTTAATTTTTAAATTACCTATTTTACTTGAATCGTAGATAGGCTAATGTACATATACATGTTATATATATATAGTAGAGGGACTTAGCTCATGTTACACCTAGTTTGAGGATGGAGCATGTATGTAGGAATGACTCAATTGATGCGACTATGTTAGTGGATAGGTGAGTTAAGTTTTTAAATCATGTAATCATGTATGTATATAATTTGTAAACATGTATATAGATATATAACATTATTCTAATTTCTAATTTGGAATAATGTAATTAGATTGTGTACATGTCTTTTACTATCTCCAGGGCTCAGTGCATCCATCAGAGTAGGATTCTCACTTTGAGGATCGCTCAATTCGAAGCCAACATGACAACCCTGGGCCTAATTTAATTAGTAGGTAAACAAGTTGTTGCTACAAGATGCAATATTTATTTTATGTTTATTGAAATTTAGTTGTGTTACCCTCTCAATGATTTCACCTTAAAAACATGGATTGATCATTCAATATGATATTTGCATGTTTATTGTACTGACTAGTTTTTATCCAATTATATGTGATGTATCAAATGTTAAGGTTGTATTGTAATCATGCTTAGGTAGAAATACATTTAAAGTTAAACACAATCCTATAATAGGTCAAATCCAATTTATTGGAGGTCCAAACCCAAATAGCTCGAAATTGGATATTTCATTGTTTTGTTCATATATATACGAAAGAGAACTGCTATTTTCCCAAACTTTCCAACAATCACAAAGGTTTCTAAAAATAAGTAGAGCTTGTAGACAACTTTTGCAATGGTATTATACAAAAAAAACACCATTGATGGGTTAGGTATTCCCATACACACCAAACAATCAACTCAAAAGTAGTAATTGGCTTGAATTGTAAATAATGAAATATCCATTGCCACATTTGAATTGCAAGGAGGTCAAAACCATCAAAATGTGTTTCCATCGGCCAAGAAATAATAGACCATCCAACACCTTGATCTCAAAACACATAATATCATCACCATAGAAATGTCACTGGAGAAGAATATCTTCTTCTTCATCTACAATCTGAGATGTGAAGATGGATCTTAGCTAGAAAAGTTTCTTATACTACATTGATTGGGCCTATTAGGAACAAGTTGTTTGTAAGAGATTTTTCTATAAAAATTCTTTGATTTAGACAATAATTAGCATTCATCTACATTTTTCATCCATTATATCTGAAAATCTCACTATTAGGCTTGACTAGTAACAATTTGGTGCTTGTATCCACAGTAAAAAAATATAGTCAATTGAATATTTACTTACAAAACTCCATTGAAATCATGTACAATGTGCAATACTTGTAAATTGTATTTATAGTTTTAGGTTTTAGGTGTAGTTAGATCTCAGGGAGCTTCACATTCTAATTTGAAGAATATTTCTATTGTGTGTCCACATTTTATTTGTGCTATTTGACAACAAACAAATTTAAATTTTAACAATATGAATCATATTGCTATTAGCAAAACATGTCTGAAAAGTGAAAAGTGCATCAAGTTTCTGTGGCAAAATAAAACCATTATGTTTATCATTACATTAAGATGAAACATTTCATTCCTTAAAAGGTTCCTTGCATCCAATTAGATTAGATAAATTGAAAATTAAAAAATATATTTTTATTTTGCATACAATATCAAACTTTAAGGTATAGTTGAAAAAACTCCCTATTACTCACAAGTAAGTAACTCAAAAACTCAAACACCTTGAAAAAAATGTAAAAAACTTTAGAAAAAGAGACAAATACTACTATTTTTTGAAATTTTAAGGTCATTTCCATAGCATAGAGATATAGAGAGAAAATAAAATAGAGATTTTAACCCATGAATTGTAGAAAGCTTGCATGTTGTTTATCAAGTTTATGTTTGTTGAGCTTAAAGGCATCTATTTCTTGCTTCAGTTGTGAACTAAAGATTGGCTGGAGCACCTCACACAATAGAGTAGTGTATATGTGATATATGGAATCAATTGTAATGTAAAATATTTGCAGAACTAACATCTAAGAAAAGTGGACAGTGCATTACCAGTCCAAGAGAATGGTTAAAATCTTAGGCAGATACTCTTTAAAGTTGTGCAAGCTTGCAATGAAAGAATGGAGTTTGAATTTAGGGTAATGCACTATCTCTAATTTTAAGCTTGCAAAATTATGTCTTTGAATTATAAACATAATCTGCACGCTTGGCATAAAAATGGGTGCAGTATGAAATCCTTCAAGAGCTATTTTACAAGTTTTGAACATGAAGTGAAATTATTTTTAATATTCTCTATGTAAAGTAAGTACCAATAGGCTATCCAAGTTATAGATTTAGTATTAGACATTTACATAATTTCATTTCATTGTTGTAGTCATTATCAATGAGGAACCTCATCATTTTTTATTTTGGAATAGTACAACCTTGGATTTTTTGCAAGAGCTAGCTAAAAAACTAGACCAAAACATGATAACCCTACAACCTAGTAGGGGGAAAACTATAATTGATTTGACTTAACATTTAAATGATGATTAATCTATGACATAAAGAGAGACAAAGTAGTATGATCATTGATTTTTCTATAGGTACCACAAATGGTTTATTTTGGGGACCTTGGTACAAACTTGGGCCATATGAGGACTTCAAAATCTCTCAGAAAAATTTGATCAATGTTTTATCTGAGGGAAATAGAGTCAATCCTATCACCTAACATCTAAATGGATAATGAACTTAAAATGATACAATAAAGTTATTTACAATTTGGACTGATTTGGTGTAGACTGCTCATTCTTTATGCAGGTTTCATATGTATAGTTTTGACTAGATTGGTCATCAAAGATAGCTTCTGAAGTTTTCTTGGCATGGAGGTGGTAATACAAATTATATACATACATGATTACATGATTTAAAAACTTAATTCACCTGTCCACTAACATTAGTCACATCAATTGAATCATTCCTACGTACACGCTCCATCCTCAAACTAGGTGTAACATGAGTTAACTCATATATATATATATATAACATGTATGTGTACATTAGCCTATCTACGATTCAAGTAAAATAGGTAATTTAAAATTTAAACAACTTTAAATTGTGCATGCATGTACATACATACATATCTTGTATCAGGTGGTGTAGGATTCATTGCAATGATCCTATCTTCCAACTCGGCTATATCATGGGTCTCCTTGGCTCACTCAAATATTAACGAGTGTAGTGGACTAACCAAGTGAGATGGAATTGACAACATGTCTCCATGTAGTATCATATCCACATAACTTGATGATCCCATCATTTGCAACTGATCCTCAATTGCATCTAGGCCCTAAGATGCATGATGTTGAACACTTGCAGAATGACCAGTAGGTGTGTCCTCTCTAGCAGCCAAATGATTTGTAGGTGGATCTACAAGATTTTTTGCATAGCTAGGTTGATGTGAATGCAGTGAAGGACCTATAGCTTGGCCGGATCTTAGATGTGAATGCCAAGCTCTAACCACATGTCCTCTGACCTCATGTATTGGGATCCCAAGCTCTGCCGCAATGAAAACATATGCCTCCAATAGGTTGTCTGACAAATAATGAGCTATACTCTGAAGCATTTGCTCTCCTATAAGACCATATATGTCTAAAGATGAAAGGAAACCCTCCATACCATAAGGATCAACACCATGATCTCATGATTTAGATCATGTAGAATGAATCATCAAATATATCCACACACAATTAGTAGATATCGTAGATGCAGTAGCAGCTATATCACCAACACTATCAATTGCTTCCCTTTGAGAAGCAATGACAACCTAATTTGCAATAGGCATAAGGGCTAGGGAGATATCAGGAAATCTCTCCCCAACCATATCCTGATAAACTGGAGGCGATCGATCTGCTCGATAAAAATCATCCCTATTAACTACCCTACCACACCCCTAACCATAATATTCTGGTAGGTCCAAATAGTTGATGTTGAGTCCCAAATGAACCTCGTCGTACAATTGTTGTGCAAAGTATAAAGGAATTTGGTCATTATTTGGATAACGACCAAATGTTGCAAGAAAGTGTGGGTATATCAAAGGGGCCATCTAAGGATCAACACATCGAGGACCACTTGATATTCCTTAATCTTGGATCTACCAATGTAATATGGAAAACATTGTCTTTTTATGGTTTCTTTTGGGAGTTGCAAATGAACATTTGCAAGAGAAACCTTGCTACTAATCTCTTGCTGCATTTGAGCAAGAATAACTTCTATATTGTCAGCATACAAAGCATGTGCATTCTCAAATGTCCATCTAATCTTCTCTAATATATGTAGAATGGACACACATGTATCCTTGTAAACCCTTGTGGTGGTGGGATTAACTAGAATAAGGTGCAATTTATGGATCTCGTCATTTGTATTGGTAAATATACCATCAGGTGGTGGTTCTTGAGCTGCCATATCAGTCCCTGATTTTCCCAAAAAAATAAATTACTTTAAACATCCTAATGTTTAAATTTAAGTGAACAAAAATAAATAGACTTGCACTTTTCCATGCAAAAAAATAAATTATAAATAAAATGACAAACAAGAGGGAAGAGATATTTTCTATTGAGCAATTGGTATTGTCTAGTAGGAATGAAATGCCATGTAAAGGTGTAGTTGGCAACAAGAGTTTTAAGTAATACTCATTATAATTTTAATGATTTTGTAACTTTACAATGAGCTCCTAATTATATTGCAAACAGTAGTTGAAGCTAACATGGAATATTTCTTTTCAAAGTTGTACCCTTCTCTAAAGAAAAAAATTCAAAAGAATGTACTAAATACCCATCCACTTCCATCCCCCAAATAAGTAAAGCCTTTGGTTAAGAGTAATAAAATGTCTTCTCTCCAGGACTTACAACATGTGTTATCCGCGTAGAAATAAACATCATGGAGCAACATCTAGCTGCTATCTTAATAACATAATATCCTATGCATGCAATCAAAACTTGATGCTAACTTGATGCTAACTTGATAAATATCAAGAATATTTGCAAGGTAGGTTGGGCTCCCTTTACTCAGAGAGTCTGAAAGATATTTAATATATTCAAGGGAAAACTTCATAAAAGATTCTAATTCTGTCTTGTAACTTGCTTGACAATGAATCTGTCATCCATAGTTTTTGTGAAAAAACCATTGCTCTTTCCACCTTTTGCTCCCCATTTCCTATAGCGGTAAAGTGAATGAGTGAAGTCTAACTCTGTTGGGAAACATTTTTTCCTCAATGCATCAAACCGCACTGCATAATAACAAGTTACCATGTATTTAACCTTCCATCCTAGGCTTTCATCATCAAAAGAAACTTTTACATGCATGGCCTTATCAAAAAGAAAGGGATCTGAAATTACAGCCCCTTTGCTTCTAGAAGTAAAGTTGTCATAAGTTCCATAGATTTTTTCTCTAGGAATGACTTCAGATAGCTCAGATCCTTCAGACGCCTAAAGGGAATAGAAATGAGTTGCTTCTATACCAAATGAATCCCCAACTTCCTTTTCTTTCTCCATTTCCTTTTCTTTTAGTTTATTCTTATCCGATATGTGGGCATGATATTCATGAGAGGTGAGGGCATAAGCTATTATGCTTATAGGCTCATAATCATAAATAACAATAATTATGTCATCAACACCAGGAACAAAGGATAACCTTGCTCCTTCATGATCACCAAGTTGACTCACTAATGGTACAAAAGATGGAATATGCTTACCAAGGGAATCAAATCGAGCAGGAGACCAAAATGGAGATTCCTAGAAACTCTTGTTGTAGACCTTGTACAAATCAGAAAAGGAAGCTCCAATCCAACTACCAAATTCCTCTAGAATGTCGGATTTCACTAGTGAGGTAGGTGCACTAACTTGTAATCATTCTTGTTTACTTTTATCTTGTACATTTGCAATGTGATCCATGCCTTCTACTTTCACTGCAGTCAGGGAGAGTTTTTTGGTACATTTAGGAGAACTTAAAATCCTATGTTATTTATATGTATTTTGGTAAGAATCCTCTTAGCTCACAGTTTTATGGTAAAACAAGTAAGAAATTTCATCATGTCACAGAATATGTTAGAGATTAGGTTAAGTTCATCCTATCATTTCCTTACCTAGATGCCTATCTAACATGGGTAGATTTGACTATTACTGCGATAGATGCCAAAGGGGACTCAAAGAGGTTGTTGAGTGAACTGTTTGAAAAAATACCTCAAAGACATGTGGTCTCATGGTGATGGAATGCCATAAAAAGTAAATTGAAATGATACATTAGCTTCTGCTACTGTTTAGAAAAAGGCCAATGAAAAGGAATTGATCTCTATGAATGTCCTTACATCAACTACAACTGTTGTAGACCGTAAGGGCATTGAAAATAGAAATTCAAATGGAGTGGCCATAAAGGAAGAGAGGCTAGATTTTGGCTCTCTTGCTGACTCGGGTAGGAAGGACAACATAGAGAAATTGGGGCCCATGGACGATCGTGCATTAGCAGGAACTGTCATGGACTGGAAGGACACTACAAATATAATTACAAATGGAGAAGCCATTAAGGAAGAGAAGTTGGATTTAAGCTTTGTTGCTGACTCATGAGGTAAGGCCAACAAAAAGGAATTAAGGCCTATGGATTGCAAGGGCATTGAAAATGGAGTTTCAAATGGTGCAACCAGAAAGGAAGATAATCTGGATTTACATAATCATATATGTTATTTGGAGAATCAAATGGGACTAAAAGAAACATATATTTTTCATATAGGGAAAAATTAGTCGATGTAGGATACACAGATGCATCAAAAGAGTACTCGCAAACTTATATCCTTGGACATAGTTCCTCAAAATATGTGGGTGAAAGGGTGGGAGCTGAAGGGACTGTTCATGGAGAAAAACAAATTTCCCAGAGTGGGGCTGAATGGACTGTTACAGGGCAGGAACCAAAATCACTAAATGGGAAACATCCAAATAAACGTGACATCATTTATGTACCATCTAGAATAGGGCCTCAAAGAATGAGTCCATGGGTGATCACCTCTGTAGAGGAAGCCCATGCATTACTGGCAACAAAATGGGGCAAAAATTTTAATGATAGATCTAGTGATATTGAGAAATGCTCCACTCTAAATGGATCAAATGGAAGAATCCAAGAATTTGATTTTGATAAACAAAATTTGTCTAGTGATCCTTCGATGGCACCTAAGATTGACTCCTCTCTCTAGTATTTTCCCATTGCAAATGCTAACACTGGGACAAACCAAATAGAATCAACTATTGATGGGAGGCTCAACAAAATAAAATAGCAGAAAACTTTGTACACTGTTTGACTGAGACCTATCATTTAACTTACATTAATTGCCTAAAATAGTATAGTTGTGACCTTGTCTTAGTGAACAAGCACCCGAGGAAAAAACTTTAGTTCTCTAGGTTCACTTGCATGCACATACTCTAATGTGCAAATACTATGATAATATGACGCAAGAGCTTGAAATACATTGATATGCTAGCATGGCATGCCTAGTCTTAAAAAACTTGATGAAGAAGAGGACACATATAATCATTGAAGAAAAAAAGGGATTTTCCTTTAAGCTAAGGCTTCCTATCTTATGCCACATATAGGTATCTCAAAAAAAACTTCAAGAGTGAAGAGTGACTCCACATTAGTTCACTCAAAAAGTGATTAAAAGGCCTTTTGAAATAGCTCCCCGTATAAGAGGTATAGGGCTAAGTTATATGCAATCAGGTCTAATGCCAAAAATATTTTCTATCCATTCATCATAACAATGAAAAGATATATCTACCAACTTTCCATAATATTTGTTATGACCACAATTATTGGATTATTCTTTAATAGTTTATATTTTCGCACACTAGCTACTTATTCTACATGACATTTCTTATTCTTTTGATGCCTAAAATAACCATTCAATTATTAATGCATGTACTTTTTAATAAAAATCTTACAAAGAACAATGGATACAAGATATACCTGCCATGAAAACTTTGGTGTTGAAATGTATGTACAAGGATTATTGGTGGGAATTGTTTTCCATGTCAAATTAGTTTCTTGGATGGTCTACTACAGTGATTTATCTTTGCAAAATTGACTATATAGAAATGAATGTGACACCTCAAATGATATTAATTGAAAATTTTCAGATTTAGAAAATGTAACAACCTGTCTCATAATACACAAGTAAACTCAAGAATTTACTAAAAGGTAAATAAACTTAGTAAACATGAGAGGGAATTTTTTTTTTTAAAACATTTGCATAAGCACAAGAATAAAGTATAATTTTTCCAGATAAAATTCAAACTTGAATTCACATGTAAACATATCTAGAATCAAGATAATTCCTTACAATATTCATTCATATCACATAAGATACACTTAGCATAAAGAATAGTTTTACCTCATAAGTTTTGACCGTCGTAAGCCAGAACTTGGAGTTCACTGCATCAGGAATGTTGATCTCTAACTTCACAAGCCTCAAAGACTCTATTGCTATAGAGGGAGAGCATCATCCGAGTGCTTTTCCTCCAACCATGAACTCATGTGGTCCCCTGCGCACTTCATATCTAGAAGTAACCCGACCCTTCTCGAAGAGTATAGATATAAGGAACTGTCCAGTTTCTTCATCTGAATCCTAGGGATGTGTCCTACAAAACTCAATCGACCATACAACTCTAGATCCCTTCTAGCTAAGTATGATCATTCTGATTGGTCATGCCATCTAGACACACACCTCTGACTCGTCTTGGAATTGTCTCATCCTATAGTTTACTTACTAAATTTGGTACACTAGACACAAACTAGTCTATAAAGAAATTCCATTCCAGCCAATCTTACTTAGAACTAATCCTTAATCCAGGATGCTCAATCAATGTAAAGATTTAAGGATTTCAACCCTTTTTAAAAGTCCCTTATTGCATCCTTGCAATACCTAGGGTTTATGACTTCCTATCATTTTACTCCCAAGATTCAATACTCAACATCTTGATGGGTTAAAACAAGTTTTGAAATTATCAAAGAATCTCTTAAGGTATTATTAAGACTTCTAGTCTTGTTCTATGGTTTTCTCGACCTTTCACAATTAATCGGTATAAATATGTACAATGTCATGTCCGACATAAGAGTTAAAGACTTCCTATATCCTCCTTGTTTCAATTCTAGGGTTTAACTTCTTTAACCCAATACATGGAAATATCAAACATTTTTGTTTTTCCAAATGCAACAATTCATAAGAGAAAAATACTTCTAGTCTTTCTTTGACCACTTGGCATTGTTTGAGTTCACATTTTATGTACATGAATAGACATAGTATTCAAGGTATACCCTCACCTATATATTATCTAAAGAATACTATTATTTCATATCAATAGTCTTGATCTAAGCCAGTATTTCAACCCTTAAAAGGTTTGATTTATAAAAGAGAATAATCTTCTTTCGACCCTTTGGTCTACTCGGAACAACTAACTTTCTACATAAGTTAGGTTTTGAAACCATTTATCTATATATATATATTTAACATTCTAATATATGTATATATCACATAACCCTCACCAATCAAAATAGTTTACCACTTTCTTGTGTGATTGAGATACGAATCTCACAATATGTCCAATCCTGGATTAATCACTCCAGTGTTGCCCAACCTGAGGTTAACTTTGTCTTTTGAGCACTAGCAATACAATAAATTCAATAAAGGCTACAAGATCTATATCCTTGCAATGTGTAGATTTCTCCTCTCGAGAATTATGACATAAGCAATAAATGCTATCAAAGGCTATCTAGGGTTCCACATTCTTGGGACACCTATTTCCCTAAATATGTATTACAAAACAATTTATAGGAGAAATTATATTTCCTACAAAGAAATCTTTATCTATGCGGGCCTAGTTCAATACCCACAAGGAGCTAAGGTTGATATTTGCTCAACATGGTTCAGTGGTAATTTTAATGATGTATACGTTCAATTCCCACATTACACATCTATAACATCTAGGGTCTAGGCTATTGCCTCTAATCCAATCCCTAGAAGGGTTTCACTTCCTCATCAATTTTCAGATTTCAAGTAGTATGGATGACATTATGCCATCATCAGGACATACAAACCGTCATAGAGGAGATTTTGGCATTATGTCATACGAGCTTGGTCAAAGTAATATTTAATCCAATAGGGGGTTACTCCCTCATACTCAAGTATTCAAATTCCAAATCTCATAAGAAAATTATGGTTTGGTGATATACATATATTATCACCTAGGTGATTCTCTAACCTTCTTGATCATATTATAGTGTATAGGGAACATAAACTAACCCCATGTTAATTTGTATATCCCATTAAAGAATATCTTTCATCCTATGGGTTTAGTCTATCTTGACTCATAAAGAGGTCTAGCTTAAGCATTCTCAAATAAATATAACTCTTTCGACATGAAGTCGAGAACAAAATACAAAGATCAACTAATATTTAATGATCTGATTAAGCATTCTAATCATGGTCTTTGTGCTCTTCTACCAAGTCATAAGGTCACAACAATCTAATCTTAGGCTTGAATATTAATTAGGGAAATTGTGGTTCCAATTTCGCTCAAGGATGATTCCTTAAATTTACAATTCTATTTCCAATTATTCTCATTCTAGTGTAACTATCCCACTAGAGGGCAGAGAGACAATTTCTTTAAATTAAATGAAGAAAAACTGACTCCGAGATTAAAATGACATATTTCATCTTTTACTCCGCTATTTCAAGAAAAAGAGAGTGTTAAAAAGTACGACCTGCTCAAACTTTGACTGCACTATCTGAAACGTTGTACCATCTTTTGGTTCACTTTAGTGCAAGTGATTGATGGAATAGAACAAAGCTCTTCAGAATGCCAGCATAAGGAGGAATCCACATTCCTCTATAAAGACAATGAGCCACCATAACATGCACAATATTCTCATGCACAAGGCGAAGCATGGAAACACTCTATTGATTTCAACCGCAAGTCCTGAGATGTGGTGGACTCCAAATGCAATCACTGTCCATGCACATTTGGCCTAGTTTTCCATCGAATGGCGTTAAAGGTAGTAAGGTCCACATATTTTCTACTGGGAGTGGCGTTGGAAAATTGTGTTGCAGAAATGAACGACCTGTCACTAGGAGACGCTATCCTCTTCTCACTACCTGTCATGTCGTCCGGTCTATTCTCCTTTCTTCACACTCATGGTGTCTACTCCCGAGTTATGTCCTTGACAACATATCTTGTTGTTCAACGATCACACCATAATTTCCTCCCTCCCCCAAAGCTTCTCATAACGGTTTCTTTTATTATTCCAAACCCAACCATTCAAAAGTAGTTAAAATAACTACCCCCTCCCGCGGATTCTATACTCAAGGTTTATGAGCAACAAAAAATGCCCTCTAAGCCATGGGTCTCTCCATAAAAATAGGCTGCGAATGCTCTTAGATGAGCATGCATGGTTTGAGTGGAATTTCCACCCCCTCACAATGACTCTCTCCCTCTCTCATAAGCATTTCTATTCTTATCGATAAGAAAGGATGATTCATTGCTAAAGAGGTCGTTAATAACTAATCGCACTAACAACTTTGTTCCAACTTCCCAAAGTTTACATAAAATAATAGTTTATGCTCTTAACTATTAATCAATAGGTTTAATAATATGGTGACATAAGCTTATGCTCAATGCGAGATTGGGTCAAGATATTCTTCCCCGACTCAACTTAGTTCACCAATTTGCGCCTACACAAGACTTAAGATGGCTTGAAACTATTATTTTCCTTATATCTATTCCCTTCTCTCTGATGATGCTCTCCCTCCTTTTCTCGGAGGGCGAAAGACTATTCCCTGAATGTGACTTACATTCACCAACTCAAGATTAGTGTATTATTAATCATTTCATAATCCTTATATGAAATCATCACAGCTTGACAAATTTTGAACACATATCAATTTTAGTCAAATAAACATAACTCATGAAAACACTAATTTTTCCAAACATTTTTCCAAACATCTAATCATTGAATCATGCGTAATCATCTACTAATTACTTCAAAAGTAAAAAGTAAAACAGAGTTAAAGTTAGGGATGTAACATATCTCTCCCTGTAAGAGTCATCATCCTCGATGATCCAATGCATCAGAAATCTTAATAAGATAAATGTTTTGTTTATCCTGCAAAAGTGTAAGAAATTCAGAATATATTTAATATAAAATCATGCTAAACTTTCCATGGCATTTTACCCTTTAGATACCAGTCCCACTGGACCTTGCATTTAAGAAACTCAATCATGACCACTCCTAGTCATGTACCTGTAAAACATTCTAAGAATATAATTATCATCTGTTATATACTTTCAAATGTAATTCATATAAAGCATTTACCTCTTGGTAATAGATGAGAATAGAATGATTCTGTAATCAATTGAATTAATAACTTCAAGAATTTTTGAAGATTACTTTATTCCAAGGAGCTAATTTGGAAAACATTCCTTACTTTATGAATTTTTTTCTATCTATTATCATCTTTCACCAATCTCTTTGATCGGTTTGATTTGTTTATCCATTTCTGATGACATTTCAGGACTAATGCTAATCCTATCTTCTAGCTTACCTAGAGCTTATAGGAGTTCGACATCTTTTCTCGTCCAATGTCTCAAATGGAGTCACCTTGTTAGTAGAATTATAGAAGTTTTATCAAACACCATAAAAGGTGGATGTCTCTTTCTACATGTAGCAAACAACTACTTTTAACACAGGTTCACCAAGAGAATTATAGCAAAGGTTAACAACATTAAGCATGTAAGGTACAACTATTCCTCATGTAAGATACAAATAGTAACATCAACCTTCACTTTTCACAAGAGGTTTCACCGTTTCCAATTTCATTTATTGCATCACACATCAAAATGATAGAAGTGGCAATGTTGAAGGGTCCGGAATTGCTGAATTCGTCATATCGAAGATTCGCGTACCGCCACAGAAGGAAGCGCCCTTTCTTCCAGTTCGCACTCCAGCACTTCTTTTAGGTGATCTTGATGGAATTATGTTAAAACCCTCGCCAGTTGCCATGCAGGCTCTGGTGTGCCCCCACCTTAACCAAACTCACACCCTCCCTCTTGATCACAGCGACAACTCCGGATTGTATCTATAGGTGTTTGGAAGTCTTGTGGTAGGTGCATGTAGTGGCCTCCGCTGTATGCAGGGTATATACATACACTTTGCGGTGCGCCAATGTTCACCATTACGCTTTCGACTTGGAGAGACTATTCACTTGGGCTTACTGGACTACCTGTCCACCCACAAACTATAACACAAGGTTTGGAAAGTGATATCCGCATAAGATCTCCTTCCAATAGTATACATATTAATTATGTAACCCTAAAAGGGTTTGGAACTAATTTCTTTCCACACAAGGCTGATTTCTTCAGTAAAGTTAGGGACATACCAGGTGCATTTTACAATTTACTCCCTTACACAATCCATCAGAGGCCCATCCAAGACATGATAGAGAAGGACATTACATCCAACATAGTAAAAAACCAAAAGTTCTGGTATAGCCACCACAAAAACTCAACTCAATATCAAAATATAAGTAGTTTGAATCTAAACAATAAATCAAAGAATGAGCTCTTCCAACAATAAATCAAATTTTGACCAACCGGTCATAAGATAAACAATCTTCAAAATTTGGTGGCTAGACCATTTCAAAATAAAATAAAATAAAACAATGACAATCCTTGCCAGTTTAAAATAGAAATTTTACCAAAAATCCAAAGGAGTGTCACAATCCAGAATAACACCGTTAATGCACTACATGACTTAACTAAGTCACGACAAGGGAGTAGATTGTTGCATGGTATTCAAATTTTCCAAAAGATTACAATGGTTTAGAGATTGTGTTACAAGCACATCAAAAAAAATAAGTCCCTTAAGACTTTCATTATGCTCAAAATTTTACAAATAAAGGTGTTATATAAGATTCACTCCTATATCCTGGAGTATCTATCATTCACCTGTCAGATGATATCATAAGATCATTTTATACAAAGATTACAATAGGAACACAACTTATTTCTTCATTCCTCATTACAAAACTTTATTGCTTACTTCATTGCATGGGTTACATGTTAAAACTTAAACAATTTGACTAAATATCTCGGTGATAATTACATTCACCAATGCGGTTGTACTTTCTAGCTCTACCAAAAGGCAAGTACTTAGATCACAACCATTTTAATGATCCATTTATTCCACTTGGCTCATTCCATGCCATCTAGAAGTTAGACTAGAACCATCTTTGCTCTAGGTGTAGTTGATATAGTTTCAAGGATTTACAACACTCAGATGCCCCTGCACCTGGTTGATTACTTCCGGATCTTCCCATCCCTATGTTCTAGAGATTTAAGATTGATCTTGAATTCATATAGACACTGCTCTACCCGAGCTCTTAGTCTGGTTAGTAACTGAGGAAATAGTCTTCCAGACAGTTTCCTTGGTTTTTCTCTATGCCATTTTGGCATCATCCAGCTTTAACCTTAGCCAATCTACTAATGTTTAACAAGTTTTGTCGTAATGAGCTCGTAGGTCCATGTGTTGAACCCGGTTTGCTCTGATACCATATGTAACAACCTGTCTCATAATACACAAATAAACTCAAGAATTTACTAAAAGGTAAATAAACTTAGTAAACATGAGAGGGATTTTTTTTTTTTTAAAACATTTGCATAAGCACAAGAATAAAGTATAATTTTTCTAGATAAAATTCAAACTTGAATTCACATGTAAACATATCTAGAATCAAGATAATTCCTTACAATATTCATTCATATCACATAAGATACACACTCAAAAAGAAGGGTGTCTACACACTCAAAAGGAATTTTATATATGCTATCTCAATTGACTTTATCATGCATGGAACATACACTGTTTGCATGCCAAGACCTATCATTTAGCTTACATTACTTGCCTAAAATAACATAGGTGTGACCTTGTCCTAGTGAACATGCACCTAGTGACAACAACTTTAGTTCTTTGGGTTCACTTTCATGTACATACTCTAATGTGCAAATACTATGATTATATTATTCTTATAGGAGCTTGAAATACATTGATATGCTTGCATGGCATGCCAAGTCTTGAAAAACTTGATGAAGAAGAGGACACATATACTCATTGCAAAAAAAATGGATTGTCTTTTAAGCTAAGACTTCCTAGCCTACACCACATATAGGTATCTCAAAAAAGTCCTTCAAGTGTGAAAAGTGACTCCATGTCAGTTCACTTAATTAAAAAGTGATTCAAAGGCCTTTTGAAACACCTCCCTATATAAGAGGTATAGTGATCAGTTAGATGCAGTTAGATCTAATGCCAAAAATCTTATCTATCCATTCATCATAACAATAAAATAAAAGAATACAAAATAAGTAAATGCAAATCTAAGGAGACAAACAAATTGACAAAAAAATTTCCACAAAAAAAATCACGATTGCAACAAAATCTCTTTAGTTGGGCTCAGATGATAATAATTTTGCATTACATGTATATGATACAAAAGTATTCAAAAATTCCAAAAACAAACACAAAATTTTGAAGTTGTTAATAGGCAACAAAATTTAATACACCACAGTTCTCTAATAGGACAAAAACAAAACCCAAAATGTATTCAATAGGATAGAACAAATAAAAAGAACCCAATAGCATGACCCACACAAAACTAAAAACAAAACTTATAGGATAAAAACCTAGATCACCTAAAACCATAATCTGAAATACGCCTAAATGTATCTTTGTGACTAAAACCCAGATCACCCAAAACCCTAATGTTTTTTCTCATATTATAATATAGAAGGCACATCATAGGGAAAATATACTGTATAAATCACAATTAACCCTAATTTTAAATACACCTAAATGTATCTATGTGACTCTAGGTTTTAATCCTTACATTTTGCATCCACATTGTGTGTTTATCATAGGAATTGTGGGTGCTAAATTATTTAGGTTTACACACTCACATATTAAATCCAAGTTATTTATCACTATTGGCTCATTGGTATATTTTATCATAGTGCATTGGGGAGGATTGTGCTAGTAGGAATCTCATCCACCCATACTATGCATTATACCTATGGGTGTAAATGAATTCCCTGCATTCAAGAACGTAGGAATCCATAAGGTCCCCTAAGAGTGATAATTCCCTCTCAATTTTCTCAAAATGTCAACATAGAAGGAACCCAAAATTAGCATAGAAGAACTATGACGACACCGAAAGCTAGACATTAATGGCTCCTCTTTATAACTGAACAACAATATTCATGATACATATTTACCCTGGGAATTTTATGCTTGAGATCAATTTAAGCAGAAATCAAAGGAGGAATTTTTTTTTTGGGTTGATTGATGCGTACCTATTTTTTGGTGTGTTTTGACCTCTAATGTTTTCCTCCTCATCTCGCCTTCACCTATGCATGAAAATGAAAAACTTGTGATGTTCACCTCCTCTCGCCTTTTCCTGTGCATGAAAATGACATAAGGTTGTTCATGTGACTAAACTTATGCCCAAAATAGGAATATTGAAATAGTCTAAGAATATCCATTAAAGTGTAAATGATAGAACAATTTAACAGATGTTTCAGCTATAACTATACCAATAGACATGCTATTTAACCTCGCCCTGTGAAAATGCCAGAAATGATCTTCACCCTGTTCGTGAAAAAGAACTTGCTAGAAATGCCAAAATGACCGCACCCTCCGCCCTACTCATGAAAAAGACCTCGCTAAAAATGAAAAAAAGTTAACCTCGTCTATAAATTTAGAGAGGGAAAAAATGTCTTTGATTGAAGGAGTGGTTCAGTCGAAGGGCTATTATTTTTTTTTAATTTTTTTTAAACATTCATGAACTTGAGGGGGTTCATTCGAACACCTGCTTCGATAGAAGTGGGGTACTTCAACTAAACCCCTTTCATTTGAAGCCCCCCCTTTATATGAAGCCCTTTAGTGAATTTTTAATGGGAGTTTTTAGTTTTCCTTTGTCCAAAAAAGTGTAATCTACTATTGTGGGTTCACCCATGAGGCAAATGAAACATCCAAGCCCAATTACAATCCAAAATGTATATTTGTTTAGTACAAGGCAAAACATGCTCGTGTTTTGTAAAATCAAAAAACATGCTTGTGTTTTGTAAAAGCCAAAACATACTCGTGTTTTAGTATGCTCTAAAAGCATCGTATTTTGAATGCTAAAAACACATACATGTTTTGAGTGTTAAAATATGATCATGTTTTTAATGCTAAAAACACAATCATTTTTTTTACGCTAAAAACACAATCATGTTTTTAACACTAAAAACACAATTGTGTTTTTAATGCTAATAACACGATCATGTTTTTAACACTAAAAACATGAGTTTTTTTTATTCAAATAATACACTTGAATGTTATTGCTTGGAAAAACTGAGCCATAACACAAGCTTGTTATTTGAATTTCTTCATAACATGAGCATGATTTGCTCATTTTTGGATATTTGGCCACTTTTTTGTGCCCCATCTTGGTGCATGTTCCCTTAGCTCAACCATAAATCTAATACCCTAAGCCCTATATCATATATACACTAAACCTTGTACCATTGATCTTGCACCCTAAACCCTATACCAATACCCTAAACCCTAAACCCTAAACCCTATACCCTATACCCTTAACCCTAGACAATACACCCTATACCTTAAACCTTAAACCCTATACTAATACCCTCAACCCTATACCTTATACCTTATACCCTTAACCATAAAGTCAATACCCTAAACCCCAAAACCCTATACCCTATGTACCCTAAATCTTCTTCATAAATCAATGCCAAAGACCTGATACCCCCCAGACCTAAGGCAGCCCTGTGCCTATTGTTTACCCCTAGACCTTGTGCCATAGATCTTGTGCCCTAGACCCTATGTGTGCCTAGACCCTAGAGCCCTATGCCCTGCCTGCCTATATTGTCCTAGAATGACTTGTGCAAAATAAGATCCTCATGTTATGCCAGCCACTCTATGTATCCTTCCTTCCATTTCCTTCCTATATTGTCCATGCCCCTATATCCACTTCCTATATCCTTCATTAAGATATTGTCCACTGTTCCTCTTCCTTTATCTATCCTTCCTTCCTCTCTCTACCTACCTCTTTCCATCTATCCCTCTCCCTCTCTCTACTACCTCTCCCTTCATCCACTCCCTACCCTCTCTCTCTATCTCTATCTCTCCCTCCCTCCTCCTCCTCCCTCTTTTCTCTATCCTTCCCTCTCTGCTCCTCTTCCTCATCGTTCTCTCTCTCTCTCTCATTCTCTCTTCCCTTCTCTTTTGTCACCCACTCTCTCTCAGTCATTCCTCCACCTGTCTCCCCTTCCTTTCCTCATTTCCATCTTTATCTTGTCTCCCATCTCTCTCTCTCTCTCACCTATGTCTCCCTCCCTTCCTCCATCACTCTCTACTTATCTCTATCTCTCCTCTCCCTCCATACCTCCTTTTCTCTCTCTCCTTCCCTCTCTACTTCTCTCTATCTCACCATTCTCTCTCCCTCTCTCTTTGTCACACTCTCTACACTCTAGCTCACATATCCATCTCTACCTCTCCTAAGGCCTTCAAGTTTTATGTTCATAGGAAAATCAATTTGTAGAATACAAATAGTAACCCTCTTGTACTTTACCAAATGCAACTAGATTCTATGAATTCACAAAAAATGAAAACTTTCATAACCCCAAGTCCTAAGAGTTCACTAAACTAGCCACTAATTTCCTCAACCAGTTTAAATCAGCAAAAAATCATCTAGAGATGTACAAATATTTCTTATTTGGGAGAAAATTCACCTTCAATTCTCTACAACTCTTTTTCCTGGATCCCTCACATCTTCTTATTCTTTGAATTCTTGCAATTGTGAGAAAAAATGGATCAACTACCTTCTTTATGGCTCAAGAATGGAGTGGTTTCACCATTAATGTTTGAAAGAAATATCGCATGAGCGAACTGGCACTTTAGCCATTCATGTTTGAATTCCAGCTATTGATCATTCTCATTTAAAATGTCATCCATGGAACTCCTTAATCCTTGCGCTTTACCCTTTTTTATTTTAGTGTTCTCCTTTAATGTTTCCATGTTGCCACTTTTTCCTATATCACTTCCTGCTTCAAGACCATCGCCCATTGCTAGTTCATTCCCAGCTTATCTAAATGGATCCGTGATACAAAAGAGTTCAACGATGGGAGGAATATTCCATCAAATATTCCTTAACTTCTCCATCAATCATCGCCAATGTGTTCTCCATGCTTCTAACTATAAATGTGACACTTTGAGGTGAAGCGATGGACATCAGACAACCCTCATCGCTCATCATAGATACTCCTTTTATTTCATGCACACAATCAGTGATGTGAATAATGCATGCAATGTAATCCCGACCATTGGATCAAATCATCTTCCCTTGACTCTATACTCCCTCCATCACTCATCACTGATAGTTAAGCTCTTTAGAAAGAAATTCTAGTGATGCCTCAGACCCCAATGATGAGAAAATGTATTAGCATCTTACATCGCTCATCGTTGATTCATTTTAAAATAGCTAAATCACATTAGCGATGGCAGAAAATTTAACGATGGTTCAAGATTTGGCCATGTGTCTTAGAAACAAGATCTATGGTTATGGAAGGCATAGCTCCCAACAAATTCAGTGAAAATGGATTAGTGATACAATGCCTTAAAAAATAAGCTACAGGTTTCATTGCTCATCGCTAATCTGAAAAATGGAAAACAGGAAGCAATGCACGATGGGTGATGAGTCAATGATATAAAAGATTGTAGTGTTAGTTTTCATTGTTGATTTGGAAACAAGAATGTTAAGGAAATAAACAATACAAGGTTTTTGAGTGATACAAGGTAAATGAATTCACATCATGCATGTCTAATATGAAACTTGAGGTCTTACACTTATCTGTGATGCACAACAAAGCAATGATACATGGAATAAAGGATCCATCACTCATTGCCAATACAAGGCTAGCGATCACAAGGCTATACACAATGGGAAATGAATTGAGCTATAGAAAATGACTTAAGTTGGAATATTCTACATGTGCTTATAGGTTGTTTTAAAAGGGGAACTAATTAGGACCATGAGACAAACAGACATAGAACCAACCCATGACAAAGACTTGGGATAAAAGATGAATAATTGGCAACTCAACCATAGGAGAATAATACCATGAGGGAAATATTTTAATATGATCATGAGATGGTAACCTAGGTATAAGGGACCAGTTAATACATGGATACTAAAGACTCAAGTTATTTTTAAATGACTGGAAACCAACCATAATAGGTCAATGGAAAATTAGACTCAAAAGAACAAGGATTAAGATAAAATATGCTAAGAAAAACCAACCCCATAGCACAAAACCCTAAAAACTTGTGACATAAACCTTAATTAGTAGGTAAGAACAAGGTCTATGAGATAACAAAACAATGTTCCAAGGCAATGGGACCTAAAATTTTGAGGGTTCCACCAGTGGATCTGATTGGGGATGCCTACCTCTTGTAGGCATGGCGAGATTCTAGATCTCATGGTGAAGTAGACCAAGAACAAAGAAAACTAAAAACCAAGGACCTACTCGGACAAGGCAAGAAGACCAGACTAAAGCAAACCTGTGTATAGAAGATACAAGAGTATACAATGTACATGGAGCAAAACATATTTCAAGAGAAATATGGCTTCAAGAACTATCCATGTACTAGTAGTTAAAGAAGTTCACCTATCAAACTTTGGAGAAAATAGGAGTCCTCATCATGTGTATTTGATATCCAATAAGGGCCCAACCATAGACGGTCAAAATTTCTATGCTTTCCTTTATCTTCTGCCCTGACATTCCACATTAAAATCATACTCCCTACTTCAAACTTTCTCATTGAAGCTCTTCTATCATACAAATTTTTAACTTTCATTTAGTTTTGTATTATCCTTTTGAGCTTCTCATCTCATCTCATCCACTTCAATGAGGGCTTCAATTTTGTGCTACATCTCATCACATAAATCACCATCATATTGCTAGATGAACTTATACATTTTAATCAAATTATGTTGAGGCAACCTTATAGCTATACCATAAACTAAGTCAAATGGAGAATGTCAAGTTGCTTTCTTAACCATTACCCTCTCTTCCCATAATGCCAACTTCAACTTTGAATCCCAAGCTCTCTTATTCTTTTCTATCACTCTTTTGATAATTTTCGTAAGGCTTTTATTGCTTGATTAAGCCTTGTCGTTGCCTTGTGGATGATAATGGGATGAATAAGATGCTCGGATCCCATACTTATTACAAAAATCTGTAAATTCCTCATATCTAAAACTCATTACATTATCTAAGACAATTTTTTCAGGAACACCAAATCTAATGCGTATGTTTCCCAATAAAAAGTTAGTCACCACTTTACTTGTTTCTCTTTTAGTAGGGATTGCCTCTACCCATTTAGTAAAGTAATATGTGGCAACTAAAATCCATGAGTTTCCACCACTAGACTTGTTTGATATTTATCCTATGAAATCAATGCATCACTATTGGAATGGTGCTTGAACTGAAATAGGTCTCAATGGTAGATTTCCTAAGAATTTGAGTTTCCTAGAGAACCTTTGGCAGACATCACATGCCTTCACTAATTTATGTGCATCCTTAAAAACCATAGGAAACCAAAAGCCTACTCTTAAAACCTTGTGAGTGGTGGTCTTAGCCATGTAATGTCCTCCACATAGTCTATTGTGCATCTCATCCAAAAGCTTAGAAGCTTGTGTATTATTAACACATTTCAACAAAACTCCATTCGGGCTCCACCACATTTCATCATTGATAGTGACATATTTTATTGCCTTCAATTTTAGAGTTCTCTTTTCATTGTCAACCAAACCATTAGGGTGTTGCATCATTGTTTACAAATACTAGACAATGTTTCTATACCTTTCACAGGTCTACATGTCACAAATTGGTGACACCTTTGTAAAATCCACCTGATTTACTTGATTAGCATCTAGATTTGTCTCAAGCATTAACTTAGCTAATCCTTGGCCTCTAACCA
>VDFB02004387.1:0-28136 GCA_007258455.2 Sequoia sempervirens | reverse complement strand
GATGAGATATGAACAAATGGACTGCCAGTTTATTATGACGGACTCCTAACGGACTAACCTAAGTGTCTTGGGGGATGATCAAAGATCAACCTTGCCTATGTTCAAGGCTTAGAGACCCATAGTTAGATAAGATGACTCTATTTTTGAATTTTCTGACTGACTTTTTGACCTGTTTTGGGATTTTGCTGTGTTTTAAATGTTTTGTGATTTTTGTTGGTTTTCTGATGTTTTTGGATTTTTTGATTTTATGTTGTTTTTGGATTTTCTTGGTTTTATGATGTTTTTGGATTTTTTGATTTTATGAATGTTTTTGGATTTTTGGATGTTTTTAGATTTTCTTGGTTTTATGAATGTTTTTGGATTTTCTGATTTAGGGACTTCGTAAATATATATGAATCTGATCCAATGAGAACATGCCCCCAGCGTGATGCAATAGACTACTCCAATAAAGGAAGGACAAAGTGACTTTGAGAATGGGCCGAGTAGTACTAGGAGGGATCATGACATGAACATAGGACCAAGCTATGATGTAGATGTTGAACGAATGGGTGACAGATCGAGATATGGAATGTGATGGATGATGGAAGCTTGATGGATGGATGATGCAGAATGAGTCATGAAGATCCTGGTGGATGGAAAGTGCTTATTTACACAAGACACCTATTTTCCAGTTTTTCACCAAGGCACTTGCCCAAATCGCCACCAAAATGGTTTTCACTAGAAGACAATTTTTCTTTTTACTATTTTTGATCATTTTTTGCTTTTTTTTTTTAAAAATTGTTGTCACCAAGATGCCTGTTTGCTAGGTTTTCATCAGGGTGACCCTTTTTTTAGGACATTTTCTAATTTTTTGGATTTTTTTGGTTCTATACCTTGAAAGATTAGGCATAAAAAAATTTGAGATGGGAGTTGTTCATGGGATCCCACAGAGGCTCCCCTTCGGGTGTTGATAACTAATATGCCCCTGAGTTATAGCTCGTTATGATAAGAAATGGTCCCAACTAGTTGGGTTCAAATTTACCTATTGTTTAGATTTGGGATGTTCTTATGATTCTCCTTTAGGACAAGTTCACTGACTTGGAAGCTCCTACTCGTGATCTTCTAGTCATAACTCCTTTTAAGCAGATTTTGATAGGCTTGCAAATGATTTAAGGTGTCCATACACCGCTCATCTAGTAGCTCCAACTCATTCAATCTTGATACTCAATATTCTTCATCTGTGATGAGGTTTTGCAGTGATATTCTTAGTGATGGGAGCTCAATCTTAATGGGCAATATGGCTTCTAATCGACAGACCAGGGAGAATGGAGTGGTGCCAGTGGGTGTGTAGATGTTGGTTTGATAGGCCTAGAGGGTAGGATTTAGGTATAGGTGCCAGTCATGACCTGCGTTGTTGACTATCTTTTTGAGGATTTTTAGAATGGTTTAATTGGTGGCTTCTGCTTGGCCATTTCCTTGGGGATAATACGAAGTGGAAAAGAAATGTTGTATTTTGAATTTATCACATAGGTCATGAACCTCCTGATTCTTAAAAGGTGTCCTATTATCTGAGATAATAGCTTGGGGAACACCGTATCAGCATATGAGGTAGTTCAGGATGAACTTTGATATCTATTTTCCAGTGATGTATGTCATGGAGATGGCTTCCACCAACTTTGTAAAGTACTCAATGGTGGTTATGATGAACTTGTGACCATTAGATGAGGTGGGGGTTATCTTTCCAATGAAATTGAGCCTTCACTACAAAAAGGGCCATGGTGTGATTATGGGATGAAGTTCTTGAGTTGGAGCATGGATGAGGTCCCCATGTTGCTGACATTGTAGGCACCTTTTGATGTAGTCATGTGCTTGTCTTTCCATTGTAGACCAATAATACCCCATCCTCAGCAATTTCTTGGCCAAGGTCATTTCGCTCGAGTGTGAACCACAAATACCGTTATGCACCTCAGTTAAAGTGGTCAATGCCTCCTCAGCATTTAGGCAGTGTAATAGGGCAGGTGCATGAAGTTGGGTTACACTTTTGTGGCCAAATTCAAAAAAAAATTGGAAATGATATAACGCGAGTGTGTTATAACGTGCTCATGTTATTTCATTTTAAAATCAAAAAAAAAAGTGAAAGCTATTCATTTTCTCTTTTCTATTTTTCTGCTCTGCCCGCGACCAAAAACCCTCATTTTTGCGCTCACGTTCTAGGAGGAGACATTCTTCAAAATTCATCAACAATAGTTTCTTTTTCATTCACAAACATGGCACCACGATGACGAAGAGGTGCAGGAGGTAAGTATTGTTTGCTATTTGTTTTGAATTTCTTAGTTTCAAGTTGATTTTGTTTGTTTTAGGTTAGATTTGATTTTTTTTTTTAATTTGTAGAAAATGCAAATAATCCTGAAAATAGTCAACAAGAAGAACATGAAAATACTCCTCAACAAAATCAACCTCCCCCACCAATCACTCAACACCCTCCTGGCACTCAACAAAATTTGAGGAGTGAAATTGAAAACAACAAAAAATAAATTGAGGATCTTATCAGTAGGTTGAGTGATCCAAATGCTTCAACCGCAAAAAGAATGACACTAGCAAATTCAATGAAAGAGATGTTAAAAAATGTAGATTCAATAACCCAACAAATAACGGGATGGCAAGATAGGAGGCAGGCAGCTAGGGCATATTATGTAGATAAACTATCATATAAACAAGTAAAAGATTTAAAAATTACTAAAGGTGATTTGTGCTCTCTATTCACTGATTCTAGAACAACCAAAATCTTATCCTCAATGCTAAGAGGTTTCCTATTCATTGGTGCCACCACCAAGAGAGATTAGGAACTATTTTTATGATAGGTGGTACTTGGTCTTTGATTACCCACCTGCAATAATTGTGAAGTCCCCCAATATTTTATTAGGAAACTATACGAGTTTGTATTGAACCAAATCCCAAATTATTTTTATATGAGGGAGCCCCAAGGGAGGTGGGGGTTGGCTTAGGATAGGTCCCGTGCATACCTCGACCTTGCACGGCAAGGGAGACGCACTGCCAGGGCCACACCTCATGAGCACATTGTTATGCCTTGCCGCGCGGCGAGAGTGATGACATTGCAAAGCATCAACACTTTGACCTCGAGTGTCATCCATCACACTAGCCCTATTGTACAGTGCCATCCAAGGGAGTCTTCGGGTGGTGGCCTTTGAACCCATGTGTGTCAATCTTGCGGGGCGACTTGTTCATATGACCCCACCAACACTCAAGAGGCTACTACGCATGATCTGTATGCTACTACGCAGGATCCATATGCTGCTACATAGGATCCATATGCTGCTACAAGGATGGAGAGGATGGCTGACATTTTGCATCATGGATATGGAATTGATAGCTGGGCAAAAGTTAGCATGTTCATTGAATTTAATTTATTAAATTTTGATTCTGAAATGCATGATTAACTAATTTAGTTTTATTATTTTAATAAAATTGTAGGGTCACAGTGTTGAGACTGGATACACTGGTCCTCCACCTACTTATTTCTATAGTACAACTATCATTGGGGTATGTAACTAGTAAACAATTATAAATTTATTACATGTTAATAGCATTGTTTTACGAATGGTATTTTAATACATGTGATTTTGGATGTTGAACATGCTAATATTGGCAGTTTCAAGCAAACACCTCCTAGTTCCAATGGATTCACTCAAACGTACACGAAGGTAATAGAATAAAGAGAACTTAACTAATGAATTCTACTTAATAGATTTGTGTAGTTTATATTCATATTGTTGGTTACATTGCATTACACATCATTCAAACTCAAAGCATTACTTCAAATTCCATAACTAATAACTAGATGTTGATAGATGACAAAATTTCCACTGTATAATATAGTTGTTTAGAAAGTCAACTAAGCAGCACGATGCAATTACTTCACATGGAGGCATGTACTTGCAAAGGTGCACCACCATGACAAAATTTGGATGCTTGGAAAAATCTATGAAACCATAATAGTAAGCAATAGAATAGACAAGGCAGTTAGTGATGCAGAGCATCATATCAAAACACTCAATCATCAGCTCGGTACATCTGATGCAGAGCATCCAACAAACACCATCAACATCATTTCTTCAAGGGATTTCAATCCCAAATAGAATCAGGAGAAGATCAAATATAATTTCATCAAAAATTTACTTTTCACTCAACCAAAATCCACTCAAATTCTCTTAGCCATTCCATAGGCCATCATTCATCATTCCACTAATTAGTATTCCAATTGACTCATTCAAAGAAAAAACCATATTAAAGAAAAAATTGACTTAATCAATTAGATTCACATCATTCTCAACCACCATAAAAACAACATAAACCTAATTATTGACACTTGAACAATTCATCCTTTCATTTATTCACCAAGGAAACAAATCAACTAAACCATACCTCACTATAATCAGTCCATTATCAAGCACTGTACTCACCATATTTTGACTGCAATAGTCTATTTACAGGTTACAAACTCCTGCTACAATAGAAACTTGATTATCATCTTATGGTTAATCACCAATTTGCTCAAAAGGCTTCATAATAGTCACCCATCCAACCATCAAAGTCACCAAACCTATCTTATACACCTCAACAAAATTTAGTAACATCAATCATATCATTAGTTTGATAGTAACCAAGCACTCAATCATATCACAGAAGCTTTAAAAGGATACAAGTCAGAAATGTTGAAGATAGGAGAGATTGCCACCCCAGGAGGTAGCTCTATTTCATAAGCATTTTGGCCAAACTTGTAGACCACCTTGCAAGGTCCTATCTTCTTCATCATGAGTTTGGTATACTTTCCTTTTGTTAGTCTCTCATTCTTCAAGTGTGCCATCACCAAGTCTCCAACCTTGAATTGGACATTCCTCTTCTTTAAATCTGCCTTTTCCTTATACTTCTCAACATTGTTTTGAAGGGTTTCCTTCACTTGTTGATGAATATCCATGATTGTAACAACAAATTCCTCACCTTGAGCCCTTATCCTAGAAACTCCTTGTAGATCTCTTAGTTCATAGACCCCTCTAGAGTGCTTGCCATAGACTACCTCAAAAGGGCTTCTACCAATGCTCCTATTCATGGAATCATTATATGCAAATTCACCTTGAGGTAAAATTAGATCCCAAGCTTGTCCATGCTCCTTGGTAAGGCATCTTAAGAGGTTTCCCAATGATCTATTCACCACTTCAGTTTTTCCATCTGTTTGTGGATGGTATATTGAACTAAAGGACAAATTTTTGCCTTGAGTTTCTTCCACAAGGTCCTCCAAAAGTGACCAATGAATTTAGAATCCCTATCAGAAACAATGCTTAAAGGCAGTCCATGTATCCTAACAACCTCCTTAAAGAAGAGACCCACTATATGAGATGCATCATTGGTGCATTTTCAAGGAAGAAAATGCACCATCTTACTAAATCTATCAACTACCACAAAGATACTATCAAAACCTTTTTGGGTTCTAGGCAACCCCAAGACAAAGTCGATACTTACACACTCCCAAGGCCTATTGGGAATGGGCAGTGGCTGATAGAGTCCTGCATTTGATGAAGTTCCTTTTTCCCTTTGATATATTATGCAGCCTTCCGCATACCTTCTCACATCCACCTGCAACTTTGGCCAATAGTAAAATCTCCTAATTTGTTCTAAGGTCTTGTCAAGGACAAAGTGAACTCCAAGACTCCCATTGTGTTTCTCCTTTATGATATTCTCCCCCATTGACCATTTACACACACACAATTGGCTTCCTTTGAAGAGAAAACCATTCTGCAATAAAAATTCAGAGAATTCACCATGAAAAGAATTCAAATGTTGCTCACAAACATTGTATACCTCCTTCAAATTTGAATCTTCATGATACATATACTTCAATGCTTCAACCCCCATGCTTTGGAGTTGGATCTCTTGCACTACAAGTTCCCTTCTACTGAGAGAATCCACCACCTTATTTGCTTGGCCCTTCTTATGCTTTATTGTGAAAGTATAGGCTTGTAAAGACTCTACCCACTTCATGTGCTTATGACTGAGTTTGTCCTGTGCATTCAAAAAAATCAAGGCATGATTATTAGTATAAATAGAAAATTCTTTAGGTAACAAGTAGTGCCTCCACTTTTGAGGGCTTGGACCATAGCATACAATTCCAAATCATAGGAAGAATACTTCCTCTTTGCTTCATTCATCCTCTCACTGTAAAATGCAACGGGTCTTCCTTCTTGGCTCAAAATAGCCCCTATTGCTTGATTTCTAACATCACACTCAATGGTAAAAACTTTATCAAAATTAGGGAGCACAAGTATATGTTGTTGTGCTACTCTCATTTTCAGATATTCAAACCCTTTATTAGCCTCATTGGTCCAAGAAAACTTACCTTTGTTACCTTCTTTGATGGTGTCCAAGATTGGTGCACAAATTTGGCTAAAGTTCTTGATGAACTCTCTATAAAAGCTTGCAAGTTCATGGAAGCTTCTCACATCTCCCATGGACTTTGGTGTTGGCCAAGTAAGAATAGCATCCACCTTTGAAGGATCCATCTTCAAACTTCCCTTGGAGATGACAAAACCAAGGTAGACTAGTTCTTCCTTCATGAATTCACACTTTTCCATGTTGATCAGCAGCTTCTCCTTTTGTAACCTCCTTAGTACCATGTCAAGGTGCTTCAAATGCTCTTCTTTAGACCTGCTAAACACAAGGATGTCATCTAAATAAACTACAACAAACTTTCAAATGAAAGGTCTCAATACCTCATTCATAAGGTGCATAAATGTACTAGGGGCATTTGATAACCCAAAGGGCATCACCAACCAATCATAGAGCCCTTCATTAGTCTTAAAATTTGTCTTCCATTCATTCCCCTCTCTGATCCTTATCTGATGGTACCCGCTCTTTAGATCAATCTTGGAAAAGTAAGATGCTCCTGATAGAAAATCCATGAGGTCCTCCATTCTTGGCATCAGGAACCTATATCTGATTGTGATCCTATTAATGGCTCTTGAATCAGTGCAAAGCATCCAATTCCCATCCTTCCTTGGTGCTAGGATAGTATGAATAGCACATGGGCTCAAACTCTTCCTCACTAGCCCTTTATCCATCAACTCTTGCACTTGTCTTGCAATCTCTTCATCTTGAGCAGGTGTCATCTTGTATGCAGCCTTATTGGGAAATGTAGCCCCTAGAATAAGATCAATATGGTGGCTTATATCCCTAATGGGAGGTAGGGAACTAGGTAATTCATTCACCATTATGTCCTTGTACCTTTCCAACAACTCTTGGAATTCCTTTGGTGCATCTTCCTTCTTCTTTGTGGGCAGATCTGCTTCACTTTTTTGTTTCATAATTAGGAAGAATCCTCTTCCTCCTTCCTTCAAGGTCTTCGTGAACTCCTTCACAACCACCATCAAAACACTAGGCCCTTCACGCTTTACCTTTTCTTCTTCTAGGAGAGGTTGAAGGTTGTAAGTCTTCCCATCCTTCACAATGGAGTATGTGTTCTTCTCCCCATCATGCTTGGTCTTCCTATCAAACTGCCAAGGCCTACTAGAAATATATAGTTTAATATTTGTACTCAAAATTTTGTTCATTAGATCTCGTACATGATAATTCATGACGTGGATCTCGCTATTGTAACTTTTTTGTGATTGAATAATTTGTTGTTTTATTTTAAGATGTTGGTTGTGGGAACACCTCCAAATGTTACAAGGGCAATGGATATCAGTGTTTCATTTGCTATACAATCCTCCATGGCTCTAATAAAGGAGGTATGAGGAAAATTACTAAATTTCAATTTACATTTGTTGTTATAGATGTTAGTTCTAGTGAAAAATCAAACCATTATTGATTCACACTTTAATTCCTATTTGGATGGTTTATACAAGGCTTGAACATTCCTGAGCATTAGCATACAAATATTTCCATCGTGGAGAGTGATCATGAGATGGCTGTAAGTGACTATTTTGTTAAATATATCATTTCTTATAATGTAATTTCTATATATTAATGTCTTTACTTCTTATTGTAATAGTTAAAACTTCACCAGGAGCTAAACTATAGGAGTAGTAGTAGGAGCACTCCTTGAGCATAGTAGAAATGAGTGACGGACTTATCGACATCAGATCACCAAAAAAAGGGAAAGAATTTATTTTCAGAGCATGTAGAGAAATGAATTTTGATTCCAAAGCCTTTTGTTGTATGCCTAGACATGGCAATTTTGTACATATCTTGTATTGGATATATTTGACATTGTATGCCTATATGGCATTTGAGCGTAAGCCTATATGTCTTTATACTTATATCGACATATATTGATGTATGTGTACATGGCTATTTGGTTAATACAAATCTTTTTATTGATGATGTCCATATTTGCTCTTTTTGACAATGTCAAAAGCATGGCTACATACAAATTAGGCAAAAGACTTTTCCCTTTCAATTAGCAATGCATGGAAGTTTCAAAAAGTATCCTTGATATTACAAAAATATGTGTTTATACCATAGCACCAAAAATATTTTGGGGAAAAAATCAGCAAACCAAAAGTATAATATTTTTTGAAAATCGGGAAAAAGTCTAGAAAAAATGGAAAAAAATCAGATTTAAAAAAAAGGTAAAAAAAAGTAGAACAAGAGATAAAAAAAATTTAAAAAAAAATTAAAGGAATTTCCATAGCATAGAGATATAGAGAGCAAATAAAATAAAGAGTTTAACTAATAAATTTTTAAAAATAGATTTTTGTAGTTTATATTCATATTGTTGATTACATTGCATTGCACATATTTCAAACTCACATCATTGCTTCACATTGCATAACTAATAACTAGATGTTGATAGATGAAAAAATTTCAATTACAATATAGTTTTTACAAAGTCAACCTAAGCAGCTATGCAATTACTTCACATTGCATAACTAATAACTAGGCTAACTCCCAATTGCATTTTCTTGTCATGGCATTCTATGAGACCCATTTCTTTGAGACATTTTTCAAACAATTCATTGCCTTGTCTATACTACCACATTTTCATACATGTCTATCAAAGAATTTTGTCAAATAGTTCATTGTCTTGTTGCTATGGCTGAAGCCTAAACAAGTGCTTTCTAACAAGCTATGGATGCTTCAAAAAATCTATCAAAAGCATAATATATTATCATAGGACAGTATCCTTGAAATGCTCAAAGAATGAGGTTCATGAGATGGAATGCCATGAAAATCAAAATATTTGATTGTCATGGCATTCCATCACCATGAGACTATTTCTTTGAGGCATTCTTTTTCAAAGAGTTCACGCCTTGTCTATGCTAACACATTTTTCATACATATCTATCAAAGCATTTTATCAAACAGTTCATTTCCTTGCTGCTATGGCTAGAAGCCTAAAATAGGTGCTTTCAAACAAGCTATGGATTTTCATGGCATTCCATCACCATGAGACCACATTTCTTTGAGCATTTTTTTAAATAGTTCGCTACCTTGTCTATGCTACCTTGTCTATGCTACCACATTTTTCATACATGTTTACCAAAGCATTTTATCAAACAGTTCACCTCCTTGCTACTATGGCTAAAAGCCTAAAATAGGTGCTTCAAAACAAGCTATGGATGCTTGGAAAAAATCTATCAAAGCATAATAATAAGCAATAGCATAGACAAGGCAGTGAACTATTTGAATAAAAGCCTTAAAGAAATGTCTCGGTGGAATTCCATGACAATCCATAGCAATTTGCTTTCATCATGGTATTCATCAAGCCATTCTATCACCATGAGACCACATTTCTTTGAGCATTTTTTCAAACAAAAGCTGCCTTGTCTATATACCTTGTCTATGCTACCACATTTTTCATACATGTTTACCAAAGCATTTTATCAAACAGTTCACCTCCTTGCTACTATGGCTAAAAGCCTAAAATAGGTGCTTCAAAACAAGCTATGGATGCTTGGAAAAAATCTATCAAAGCATAATAATAAGCAATAGCATAGACAAGGCAGTGAACTATTTGAATAAAAGCCTTAAAGAAATGTGGTCTCAATGGTGGTGGAATGCCATGACAATCCATAGCAATTTGCTTGTCATGGCATTCATCAAGCCATTCTATCACCATGAGACCACATTTCTTTGAGGCATTTTTTCAAACAGTTCGCTGCCTTGTCTATGCTACCACATTTTTCATACATGTTTACCAAAGCATTTTATCAAACAGTTCACCTCCTTGCTACTATGACTAAAATCCTAAAATAGGTGCTTCCAAACAAGCTATGGATGCTTGGAAAAAATCTATCAAAGCATAATAATAAACAATAGCATAGACAAGTCAATGAACTGTTTGAATAAAAGCCTCAAAGAAATGTGGTCTCAATGGTGGTGGAATTTCATGACAATCCATAGCAATTTTCTTGTCATGTCATTCGTCATGCCATTCCATCACCATGAGACCACATTTCTTTGAGGCATTTTTTCAAACAGTTTGCTGCCTTGTCTATGCTACCACATTTTTCATGTGTTTACCAAAGCATTTTATCAAACAGTTCACCTCCTTGCTGCTATGGCTAAAATCCTAAAATAGGTGCTTCCAAACAAGCTATGGATGCTTGGAAAAATCTATCAAAGCATACTAATAAGCAATAGTATAGACAAGGCAGCAAACTGTTTGAATAAAAGACAAACAAATGTGGTCTCAATGGTGGTGGAATGCCATGACAATCCATAGCAATTTGCTTGTCATGGAATTCATCATGCCATTCCATCACCATGAGACCACATTTATTTGAGGCATTTTTTCAAACAATTCGCTGCCTTATCTATGGTACCACATTTTTCATACATGTTTACCAAAGCATTTTATCAAATAGTTCACCTCCTTGCTGCTATGGCTAAAAGCCTAAAATGGGTGCTTCAAAACAAGCTATGGATACTTGGAAAAAATCTATCAAAGCATAATAATAAGCAATAGCATAGACAAGGAAGTGAACTATTTGAATAAAAGCCTCAAAGAAATGTGGTATCAATGGTGGTGGAATTCCATGAAAATCCATAGCAATTTGCTTGTCATGGTATTCATCATGCCATTCCATCACCATGAGACCACATTTCTTTGAGGTATTTTTTCAAATCATTTGTTGCCTTGTCTATGCTACCACATTTTTCATACATGTATACCAAAGCATTTTATCAAATAGTTCACCTCCTTGCTACTATGGCTAAAATCCTAAAATAGGTGCTTCAAAACAAGCTATGTATGCTTGGAAAAAATCTATCAAACCATAATAATAAGCAATAGCATAGACAAGGCAGCGAACTGTTTGAATAAAATCCTCAAAGAAATGTGGTCTCAATGGTGGTGGAATTCCATGACAATCCATAGCAATTTTCTTGTCATGGCATTCATCATGCCATTCCATCACCATGAGAACACATTTCTTTGAGGCATTTTTTCATATAGTTCACTACCTTGTCTATGCTACCACATTTTTCATATGTCTACCAAAGCATTTTATCAAACAATTCACTACCTTGTTGCTATGGCTAAAAGCCTAAAAAAAGTACTTTTGAACAAGCTATGGATGCTTGGAAAAAATATATCAAAGCATAATAGTAACCAACAAACTATGGTCTCATGGTTTTTTTTCATGCAAAAATCAGTGTGATTTTATTCACATTTTTTTGCAGGTTATAAACACTTTTGCCAATTTTGTTGTTTTAAATGACATTCAATTTTATGGTGGTTTTGTTTATATGATGATATGTGATATTCTAATCCTAATTCATGCTTCTAGGTTGCATAGATATATATTTTGTTTTTATATGTTTTTGTACCAACAAACCCAAAACGAACCCCCCTCCAAAAAAATTTGGCCAAACCGGAGAACCGAACCCCCAAACCTGAATCTCAAAACCTATTCCAACACTCTTCATTTTTCCTACACAAACTTAATTGACCACCAAATTATGTTTCCCCTTGACTTTACCCATGTTTACTCCCTCTAACCTCTCTTTTTCATTCAAAACCCCTATTTTCCCAACTAGGGCATGTCATGCCATAACATACTTTTGACCTCCCCTGTCCTTGCAGACCTTTTGAACACATCAAACTCCACAATCTCACCCTATTTCCAACCTATTCTTACTTATTTTCAAGCAATTTCTTCTTTTCACCTCTTCTAGCCTTGCTTTTAAGGGGCCTCAATTTTGAATTTTCAATAGAGGTAGTGTTAGTAATCTCTTTCAATGCCCTTACTAAGGCTATTTCTTATTCCTACTCCCTATCCTACTTACATCAGGCCCATATCACTGAGACACAACCTAAACAATAGGCGGAATGGCCTATTTCAACATACTACACTCAAACCCTTAAGGGATCGATCTGGTTGAACGTAGCTCAAAGCGATTCCGCATGTTTGGGTGGGAAAGAGGACCATGCATACCATGAACATTCCTATTCGAATGCATTGGAACAGTCTATTTGGTCACACGAGTTGCAAAATGAAAGTCGCACCACTTTGTAACTTTCCACTCCGTCCATTTGACACTTTTTCCATCAACTAAAATCTGGACACCACGGGAAAACAACTCTAAGATAACTAAAACTGAGAGAGGTTATTGTAGAAGGGCCCAACATGATCCCATGGGATTAGACACGAAGTTTCTAAGAATCATAGTGTCTAAGTAAGCTCATGTTGAATTTTGTAACCATTTTTCCCTTTAGACCCTTAAGGGATCGATCTAGTTGAACATAGCTTAGAGTGATTTTGCATGTTTGGGTGTGAAAGAGGACCATTCCTAGTGTAAAAATTCCTATTCATATGCATTGGAATAGTTCGTTTGGTCACACGAGTTGCAGAATAAAAGTTGCACCACTTTGCAACTTTCCACTACTTCCATTTGACACTTTTTTCATCAACTGAAACTTCGACACCATGGGAAAAAAAACTCTAAGATAACTTAAACCGAGAGAGGTTATTGTAGAGGGTCCCAATGTGATCAAATATTATTAGATGAGAAGTTTCTAAGTATCACGATGTCCGAGTAACCTCATGCTGAAGTTTGCAGCCATTTTTCCCTTTGGACCCTTAAGGGATCGATCTGGTTGAAAGTAGTTCGGAGTGATTCTGCGTGTTTGGGTGCAAAAGAGGACCATGCCTAGCATAACATGCCTATTCAGACTTGTTGGAACAGTCCATTTGGTCACACGAGTTGTAGAATGAAAGTTTCACCACTTTGCAAATTTTCACTACTTCCATTTGACACTTTTTCCATCAACTAAAATTTGGACACCACGGAAAAACCACTCTGAGATAATGAAAAATGAGAGAGGTTATTGTAGAGGGTCCCAACTTGATCCCATGGATCAGACAAGAAGTTTGTAAGCATCACAGTGTCCAAATAACCTCATGCTGAGGTTTGCAGCCATTTTTCCCTCTAGACCCTTAAGGGATCGATCCGATTGAATGTAGCTCAGAGCGATTCCGCGTGTTTGGGTGCAAAAGATGACCATGCCTAGCGTAAAAATTCCTATTCAAATGCATTGGAACAGTCTGTTTGGTCACACGAGTTCCAGAATGAAAGTTGCACCACTGTGCAACTTTCCACTGCTTCCATTTGACATTTTTTTCATCAACTGAAACTTCTACACCACGAGAAAACCACTCCAAGATAACATAAACCGAGAGAGGTTATTGTAGAGGGGCCCAACATGATCTCATAGGATTAGATGATAATTTTCTAAGCATCACGGTGTCTGAGTAACCTTATGCTGAAATTTGCAGCCATTTTGCCCTTTGGACCCTTAAGAGATCGATTCGGTTGAACGTAGTTCGGAGCGATTCCGCATGTTTGTGTATGAAAGAGGACCATGCCTAGTGTAAACATGCCTATTGGGACATTTTGGAACAATTTTTTTGGTCACACGAGTTGCAGAACGAAAGTTGCACCATTTTGCAACTTTTCACTGCTTTCATTTGACACTTATTTCATCAACTGAAAACTGGACACCACGAGAAAACAACTTTGAAATAATGAAAACTGAGAGAGGTTATTGTAGAGGGGCCCAACGTGATCCCATTGGATTAGATGAGAATTTTCTAAGTATCATGGTGTCCGAGTAACTTGATGTTGAAGTTTGCAGCCATTTTTCCTTTTGGACCCTTAAGGGATCGATCCAGTTGAACAAAGGGTCTATTCTCTAAACTTATCCAAACCTTACCAACTCTTGGGGTAGAAATTCTAAGGTGTCAAAACTTCAAAATCCATGATTAGATTTCATTTATACCACTGTACAATGGGTAAACCATAAAACCCTCTATTGTAGCCTAAACCCTAGGGGTTTATTGAAAATGATACTTCCAAAGCTAACCACAACCTATAAATTACTCAAAAAAGTTTGTGATACCCTACACAAGCTTAAAAAATCATAAAATAATGTTTCCCTACACAAAAACACAATTTAACTCTTCAAAACCACCATTTTTCTTAAAGAAAACTCACTTATACACACATGGGTTTCACACCCATCTTACTTTTAGACCTCCCCAACACTAACACATCATTCCCACACTTTAATAATGTTAGTGAAGACCCATTCCTCAAGTTATATAGGCTATAGAAAGAGGAATGGGTCAAAAAGCCATTTTTATTGACTCAAGACCTTCAAATGTACAAGTTCGGGCCAGTTTTAGTAAATTGATGATATTCTATTCCTTATTTGCCTTGATGGTACTCCTACACAAATCATGCATCGACCTTCTTGTCCCTCCTAAAGTTTGGACCACATCCATTACCTCCACATAAAACTTGGCATCCTTGGTCTTCTTGGTTCCCATGCCTTGATATGGTTATGCAAATGAAAATGAAGCAAAGTAATCATCTCCTTCTCCGCTAGCTGGAAGAATGAAAGCTTAATGTTTTGATACATGATATCAGCTCTCTCATTTACTCTCATGGTTGAATAATGAAATCTATTATGGTGGGCCTCTAGAGTTCTAGTCATCTTTTTTCCTCTTCCACCAAATGTTGGTCTGATCCACACATCTGCTAGCCTAATTGACTTTTTTTTTGAAAGCTGAAGTTTCTCCTAAGTCATCAATGTTGCTTTGTCTGCCTTTTTAGACTCTTTCATTGCTACAGATCATCTCTAGGATTTAATAATTTGTACCACACGTGGTTGATGTGCTTTGAATCCTTGCATCTAAAGGAAATTTCCCCAACATAAATACTCTCTCAAGGTTAACAATCATTCATTGACATTCTTGCCCATCTTAAAGTTTGGACCACATCCATTACCTACACATAAAACTCAACATCCTTGGTCTTCTTGGTGCCCATGCCTTGAAATGGTTATGTAAATGAAAATGAAGCAAAGTAATCACCTCCTTCTCCGATGGCTAGAAGAATGCATGCTTAATGTTTTGATACATGATATCAACTCTCTCTTTTGCTCTCATGGTTGAATATCAAAATCCAGTATGGTGGGCCTCCAGAGTTCCAGTCATCTTTCTTCCTCTTCCACCAAATGTTGGCCTAATCCACACATCTACTAGCCTAATTGGCTTTGTTTTTTGAAAGCTAAACTTTCTCCTGAGTCACCAATGTAGCTTTGTCTGCCTTTTCAAACTCTTTCATTGCTACAAATCATCTTTGGGATTTAATCGTCTGTACCACATGGTTGATGTGCTTTGAATCATCAGTAATAGTCTTCAAAATTGGCTGCTAGTACAAGTTCATTCTACTTTCATAATACTTTATAACCATGGAGTTCATTCATTCCTTGATGCCATCAAGTGAAGATTGAGGAATGGCATCAATGTGGAGTACATCCTACTTTAAGTCTTTGAAAGCAATAGCCATATCAAATTCCTTTTGCCCAAGTACTACTCTCTCAAGGTTAACAAACTCAATCTCACTAATAGCGATTACTACTAAGAAAAGTAATTCCACCAACTCTACCAATCAGTTTACCATAAGAATAATAAAAGAAGAGGCTTTGAAAGGAACTCCATGAAAACCAAGCTCTCTAAATGGTACATATCAAAGTCTAGTTTAAAATCTTTTAGATGAGGCTGCTCCCATAGCTCTCTTACTCGCTTGACAAAACCTTGAAACTTTGTATTGATTTTATTTTTCCTGTCCCTCTCTTGTTGTTCTTCCTTAATTTCATCAAGATCATACATTCACCTTCTTGACCCTCCTAAATTTTGGACCACATCTATTACCTCCACATAAAACTAGAGATCCTTGGTCTTCTTGGTTCCCATGCCTTGATATGCTTATGCAAATGAAAATGAAGCAAAGTAATCATCTCCTTCTCCGTTGGTTGGAATAATGCATGCTTAATGTTTTGATACATGATATCAGATCTCTCTTCTACTCTCATGGTTCAATACCAACATCTATTATGGTGGGCCTCTAGAGTTCCAACCATCTTTCTTCCTCTTTCACCAAATGCTAGCTCGATCCAGACGTCTGCTAGCCTAATTGACTTTGTTTTTGAAAGTTGAATGGTGTAGGAGCACCCACACCTCACCCTCAATATGTGATTGTTTGATGGTAAATTGGGAGGACAGTTGGTAAATGTTAGTATGTTGAGGTCTTTTTATCTTGAATAAGGTCTAATAGAACAATCTTTTATGTACTTTGGGAATTAGTAGGTTAGGGTGGACAAATGTGCAAAAGCACTCTTGAATTAAATAATTGTTGATATTGCCATAAAGGAAAATTATGTAAAAATTAGGTGGGAGTGGAGAGAGAGTCTACAAGTCATGTTATAAGGGTGTCTAAGTGGTCCTAGGCCTTTAGAATATTAAATTTGCATGTTAAAGCTTAGTAAGCAAAACCATTCTTAAATAATAAATACTAGTATTTGTAGGCTTAATAAGGGTTTGGTGGTTCAAAGGTAGTTATGGGCATTAAAGGGAGATGATTCTCATTTAAATGTATTAAAAACATCATTCAAGCCTGAATGGGGGTTCAATCAATAGTTTTTTTGAAGATTGGTGCTCTTCACAATGCTTAAAACTGTGGAATTTGAACATTGTTTTGAGTTTTCAGCTTCTTTTGTCTATGTATGGCCTAGTACATGCCTCTTATGAAAATAAATTCATCAAACACCTTTGGTTGTTTTAGTGAAAAGAAAATCCATTTTTCTTTATTCAGCCTATACAGACCAGCAGGGTCTGAGTTTACTTTAATTTTTGTGATGGAGCCCTTCCTCCTACTGTGGTGAATTATGACTCAAAAAAATGGATTACAATGTGTTTTTTTCAAGTTTCCTTAACTCTTTTAATAATGGTAAGGCGTTTATAGGGCTGGTGATGTTGTTTTAGGTTGAGAATGTCAGATTTTGGCTTGAAATGGAGGAACCAAAGTGATGTTTTTGAGATCTACTAAGTCTAAAGGCTAGGTGAAGGTTTATTATGTGTGTGCAGACCCTAAAAAACTTGTTTGATGCTTTGGTGAGGTTTGGAAGGCCTTAGAGTTGTGAGATGCTAAAAACCCTACGTATTTGTTAGAAAATTGAGGGTTTTAATCAATTATGGCTTAGAGGTTGAGTGCTTTTCTAAAACCTGTGGAATTGGGAGTTTTGTGACCTATTTGATGACTTTCCAAGAGCTTGTGGTGTTACAAGAAGTTTAAAGAGTAGTTTGTTTGTAAAATAGGACTAATTTTGTAGCCTTTTTGTAGGGCAGTTTGAAGGATCTCCAAGAAATTGCAAAGAAACCTTGTATGTTTGGCTTGGGAATGGTGTTGGAGGTTTGAATAGATGCCATATTGATGATGAGATGGTCCTTGAGAGGAATTCTCGAAAATTTAAGCCAAATTGTTCAGTTTCAGAGCATTTTTGTTGGTAGTTGTTCCAAGATGGCCAAATGAAATAACATTTAAGTTTCAGAGCATTTTTGTTGGTAGTTGTTCAGTTTCGGAGCATTTTTGTTGGTAGTTGTTCCAAGATTTGTTTAAGTCTTCTCCACCTTGACTTTGCATCACTAAAGTTTCTCCTGAGTCACCAGTGTAACTCTCTCTTCCTTTTCAGACTCTTTCATTGCTACAAATTGTCTCTGGGATTTAATCATTTGTACAACATGGTTGATGTACTTTGAATCCTTGCATCTAAAGGAAATTTCATCAACATAAATACTACTACTCTCTGAAAGTTAACAATCTCAATCTCACTAATAGTACATTTACAACCATATTCAAACATTTACCTTCAAAAGGCTATAAATTCAACTATTGACTTAAATATCCTTCAAGAGGCTTTAAATAGCTTTTACAAGTGATTCTACATCTTTCCAATCATGCCTAATTGTTATTTTTGTAAATAACATGACTTATTACATTATAAATCAATTGTGGATGTGTTATGACCTTATTCAATTTGTTAGCTCTCAGAAACATAGGTTTGAACCACAAGTGGTTGCCAAGCTCTCACAACATTTCAGGGTAACAGACAAGGCCAAATAATTTGAACCTTCTTCTCTTTAGGTGTTGCTAGACCTAGGCGGGTATACCTATTTGAATAAAGCAGACTTGACCTTTGTTCATTTCCTAAAGCAATTTACCCACACTGGAAAATAGGAGTAGATAAATGAATTTTATTGTGGTATAAATTGTATAAGCAATATCAAGGCAAAAATCTAATGTGTTCATATGTAAAAATGAATGAAATTAAATAATGAAATAGTAGAGACTAGTGCCTTATTGGGCGTACAAAGTCAAATGAAAATATAAAATGAATAACTTCTTTCTCGTAGATACTCAAATTGTTTGGCACATAGGTTTAATTTTATAACTTGTATAAACATGCAAGAATGTGATTACCAAGCTCTTCTTAATGATCCAAATGAGATTCCCTAATTACTATGATTGACTAAAAGGATTTAATCTCTCCTTGAAAGAACCAATTAATCCAACCATACAGATACAACAAGTGTGCACTGATAAAATGAAAAATATCCTTGATATATCTGTTTAAATAATTAGAAAACATCAACCTTGGAGACAACTTCAGCAATACTTCCAATTAACACAAAAAACAATTGATACCAGAAAAATGTCACCATGTCAAATGAATTCAATTGAAATCTCCACTATTTCAAACATGCATCATAGTCTCAAAATTGTAACATTTTGTATCCTACTATATTTTTTACTCCCTATCTCCTTCCCCTCATTCGCTGTCAAAAATGGGTATTTATATATTGGCCACATGAAAAGTCGCGTCCATTCATATTTACATCTGAGGCGATCCATTTGTTTGGGCCTTTACCAATGTTTGCTAAACACCTGTTGAGACATCCTGTAGTCATACCGATGTTCAATGTCTCTCTGACAGTTATCCTTTTGGTCTTATGTATAACACTCTAACTCTTTCCAATGAAGCCTATTGTTGTAACATTGTGAGTTGGGCAGATGCTCCATAGATTACTTCGTGTCTTGTCGAGAAATTTCCTTCGGTCTATTTTCTGATCGCCGAGACATAACAATTCTCCTGCCGATGGAAAAACACTCAGTGTGACCTTCCTAGCTCTCTCTGACGAAGCTTGTCTTGTCGATGAATATTCCCTCTGAGCATATTGCTAAGTCATTACCAATGTAATCCCATCGATGTGACATAGGGGGTCAGCAAGACTCCTTGACTTCATCTCGATGACAATGACAGAATCCACTCTTGCTTTATCGGCGAGACCAAATGAATGCTCTAGGACATTACACCGATGGCTCTTATCTCGCTGATATATCTCTATGTCTTCAATCGGTAAGACACCAATAGGCTCGATATGACTCACCCCGATGCATACTGTCTTGCCCATAGGATCTTTCTTTCACTGAGGCTATGAATTGTGTTTGCTCGATGTGAATCCTCAACATAAATCTCATCAGTAAGACATTCCCGATGTCTTGTTGATAGATTGCAAAAATACATACATTAGTATAAAATTCTTTATGGATCGGTGAGACCTGCATCATGTTATGTCGATATGGTTTACACATTCAAATGCTCAGGGTCAGGTGAATTCTATGGGAGTAAATGACTAAAACAAACTAAAGCATGGGAAAAATGTTATGCAAAGTAGATTCTTATGCTTATGGTATGGGCATTTTTGGGAATTAATGAGTATATGCAGCCATGAAAATTTAAAAAAATTTACAGTTCTAACACAATTGACAAAACTCATAACACAACTAACTAAAAATATTTTCGTGGACCAAATTTTCTCAATAACCTCGATGCCCCTACACCAAATTTAATTATTTCAGTAAATGTCATTACAAGTAAATCTCATTACAATGCCTTAGGTACTCTATTCTCATAGATATTTTACAATGTCACTCATACATTCGAGATTCTCTTATAATGTCTACATCATAGGTTCTCATTTAGATGTTAACTTCAAATGAGAAACTTGAGATTCCATCACAAAGCTTTGCACACTCTTTTATAATGGCTTGAAATCAAAATTGAAATTTGTCAAGATCATCAAAATAAGGATGTTGCATTGCTTTTTTGGCTGAGATTCTCTTCAATGGCTCCAAAATCAGCATTTTTTGTGAGGAGAGACCAACAATTTTTACTAGTTTAGTTATAGATAGGCAAAGTAAAAGAATAAAAAGAAACAACTCATGTCCAAAAAGGAAATGAAATGAAAATAGATGGAAGGTACTTACAGATAGGCATGTAGTCTGTCAACTTAGCCACTCCTGCTCATACATCTTCACTGCGAGTTCCAAGATACCTATTGCACACAACACCTCTCATGAATCTAGAATATCTTGAAATTCGAGATGCTCCTATAATGTCTACATCATAGGTGCTCACGATAAGGTTAGCTTCAAATGAATAACTTGAAATTCCCTCACCAAGCTTCACACACACTTTTGTAATGGTTGAAAATCATAATTGAGATTTGGCTTCATAATCAAAATAGGGATGTTGCATTGCTTTTATGCCTGAGATTCTCTTGGATGGCTCATAAATCTGCATTTTCTATAAGGGGACACCATTCAATGTTTTCCAGGTTACTTACAGACACGTAAAGCAAAATAAGACATGATAGCATTGGCATCAAACAAATTAACGTGGGTACAAGTATAAATTAATAAGAACCATTGTGCATATACTTACATATTAATCCAATGAACCATCTGGATCTGCTCTACTCTTTATTGTGTCAAGTATTTCCTCATGGTTAGACTCACAGACCTTCCACAAGGTCTTGTTCAAAGGTCTACCCCCATATTTTCTCAAACGAACATTGGATGCCACAACAAGGTTCGAGTAATGAAGAATCTTACGATGCATGTCAAAGTCCTCAAATAGCCAATGTTTAACACTCTTATGTGGGTACCTTCTAAGCCATGTTCCAGTAACAACAACTGAGCTTGTAGGGTATTCGATGTTTTCTCCATCTATTACTGGGGCTTCCAATTTCTTTTTGGTCTCAACATAGCGACACAACTAATAGTTTGTTCCCTCTTCATTTTCTTCATTTGCAATAACTACATAAACATGCCTTCAATTGATATGTGCATAAAATCACTCGAAATTAGTCAACATTATGAATATAGTACAAAGTAAGATAACAATATGGAATTTTAGAAACTAAGCAAGTAGATATATTACCTAGTTGAACTATATTTGATACGTGGTCAAAGTTGACCAATGTTTCCATCTATGTTAGTTCCAAGGTCGTTGAAGGGTGATATGTGTGAAGTGGGGTAAGATAAATTGTCAACCATTTTTCAACACACTCCCCTAACTCACAATCATTCCAGGGTTGCATTATACATGATGAACAAAAGCATTCCATCTTACGTGTATCGATACTCCATGAAACTGCATCTAAGCTAAGGAAAGAGTGTAGCTCACTTGATCTTGTTAGTGTACAACAATCCTCATATGGTACAATGTTAGTATCATCCATTAACCAAAAATATCTATGAACTAAAGATGTACCTTCATTTCCTGGATCCATCGAAGCATTACACCACTCGACGATTGAACTTGCATCTGTCAACTTTGCACTGTCTTATACTTTAACTCTTCTCGTGCTACTGCTCTTTTCACGCATGCTCCTGCACCATCATGCTCCCCCTTTCCATGCCCAACCTCATAGAAGTTCCACATTTGTTGAACACCTGTAGTGAAATGCATCCTACACAACTAGTAGAACATGCACGCATTCTTGAACTGTGCTACACAGTTATCTGACCATATTATATGCTGACCGTATGCTATGCCCCTTTGATCCAAATCACTATAGAACATATGGAAGCAACCTTGCACAAACTCTAGAGAATGTGTGTGATCATCACTAATATAAAAGTGATACTCCCTCAATACCTTCCTTTGGTCCTCTGTACTATCAGCTGCATGAATGAATGCTGTGTGCACAAATATCAAAACCTGTGTGGAGTTGTAATACTGTGACTGCACCTCACACTGTGGCTATAGAGTGTAGTTCTCTACAAATTCAACCACTGATACTATGTTTCCAATTGGAAAGGCTTCCTTGCATAGCTTGAATTGTGTGTCCAGCCATCGGGCTCTATGGGTATGCCTTGCATACTCATACACTAGATTCTCATGAAATATGGACATAAACTGATACACTAGAATCTTCTCAATAACCAAATCACACCTTTTTTCTTGAGACCCATCTTTTGTAGTGTATGTGACTATTTTATACTTCTTGAAGTCTACCAGTTTAAGCCCCACCTCATATGTGCTTTCCATATGTTGACATACTCACATTCGTTACAAGCCACCGCAATGCTCGCATGAACCATCCAAGCATGTTCTCCTGAAGAATATTTGGCCATCCTCTATTTGACATAAATTTTTTGATAAGAACTCTCTTGAAGATTTGGTGGGGCTTCTATGCCACAATCCTGCAAAAAATCATTAGTATGAAAATCTAAACATATAGAATGATAAACATCATAATGGTTAGTGAATTCAATATGTAGTCTACAACAAAAAGTAGTGCGTGTGTGATTTATCTTGACATAAAAAGTTTTAAGCATTTCAAAGAATCTTTGAGAAATACTAATTTGAGGATAAACATTTTGAAATTTATGAAAAAATTGGGTTTGAGTTGTATCCAAAAAATTCTTTGGATGTGGCTCACAGTTCCGACTACCGATTCTCCTTCTTACGACATCCCTTTGATTCGGAGATGGCCTTGTATTATTCTTCCAATAATCTTTAATTAATGTTCTCAATGCTTCAACAACTTTTCTATATTTATGTGGCAGTATTCTAGAGAATTCCAATAATTCATTTAAATCGGTGCCCTCAATTCTTTGCCGCCTTTGAATGACTCTTGATAAAAAAATTCTACTAATTCCCATTTGTTCACTTGTCTTTTTAATGAGATGAGATCTCTTTGTTTGATAGATTACCAAAGTCGATGTAATGACACGTCGGGTGACATTGCTATCCTTTGAGCATGAGGTCTTACCCACAATCTCATAAGCATCCATTAGATTCTTCAAAATAGTATTTTCACTTGATGCATTCGATGTTCTCAACCCAAGAGTCTTCATGATGTTTCTGTACTTTAAACCTCGCATCATTTGAACAAATAGTTGACATCTTCCAGTCTCATTTATCCTTTCAAAGAAAATTTTCCAAATCTTATCATCATATCTTCTACAAGTGCATTCTGGAATCTTACCTTCCATGTGCTGCAAAATATCCTCATCAATATTAATAAAAAACTTTGGCTTTCTACACATAATTCTAGGTGGTGTTCTCTTAGGTACATACATCTCAACATTAGCAATTTCATCAATATTTAATTGAGGTGGGCTACATTGTGTACCTTCGACCCAGGGTGGAATATAATACATACCTTGAAGTTCACATGGGGATGATGGCATACCTTGTTCATCAAATCTGAGTGATGATGTACTCTCAACTTCAGATGTGGTGGATGGTGTCCAACCATACTCACTTGTGGTAGATGGTGTCCTTTCATATTTGCTTGTGATTAATGGTGTCCCTTCTTATTCACTTGTGGTAGAGGGTGTGTCTCCAATTATGGTATCTGCATCTCCCCTAGCACGACTCTTTCACATTTGTGCCCTTTGTGCTACCAATTTATTTTCTCTTTTTGACGGTTGAGGTTCCTCTTCAACTGGCTTGTTTTCGTCAATCATTCCCAATTTTCGTTTTTCACGATATTCCCTCATCCATTTTTTCTCTTTATCTCAGAAGGCTTGGAGCTGATCATCTGTTAGTTTTTTCCTTTTAATAGTTCATTTCTTTGGCATGATGAATAATTTTACCTATACAAAAAGTGCTAAGTCAAGTTAAATTAACTAATAGTGAAGGGTTGTAAAAGTCTATTAAAGATGGAGACCAACTTTCACCTCTTTCAAATGTTAGTTTTCGAAAATGAATTTTTTTTTTGAGTATGATATTGTGAAATATGGAATCAAGTTCAAGCTAACCCCATTGTAGGGATATGATAGGGAAGAAGACAAAATGGCAAGGATAGTGATGATGGGAAGGAAGGAGTTCCTCAAGCATGAGGAAGATAAACCTAGTGAAGGTGCAGCTACTTACACAAAGAAAAGAGTTGAGGTAGAAAAAGTAGACAAAGGAGTAATGTTAGAAAGGAAAAAGGATGGAGAAATAGTGATAAGAGAAAGGGAATCCTTTATACAAGATCTAGACATGTTTGCAAAGCAGGTTTGAGACAAGAAAAGGACTGATTTCAGTCAAGAAAAGGAAGGAATAGGTGTAGGATAGTCTAATACTATCAAAATAGAGGTATGAAAACTTGATGAAAAGAAATGTGAGGTGAAGAACCTTGGGGAAGAGACCCTAATGCAAGGAAAAGGCAAGATAAGTGGAGACAAGATGGAGAAGAGGTGAGAATGGCCTAGTAAGGTCATGGTGGAAGAGATGGATTGTCCAATGAAAGGGAAAGATGGAAAGCAATAGACTAATGACAAAGAAGATGGAAGACCACATGATGAGAAGGTCTCAGAGGAAAAGGGAAAGAAGGCAGAGGTAAAAGAGTGTGGATGGATTGAGGAAAGCCGTGAAGGGCTTGTCAAGAATAAAGAAATTATGATAGAGGCAGTGTTGTGTCCCCTACAAATAAAGAGAGACAAGGAACATACAAGCATTGTAGAAACAACGACATTTAAATCAAAAGATACAAAGGTAAAGGGAGATTTGATTCAAAGTCTAGATGCAAAGAACCCATGTAGGGGGCAAGAAAAAGAAGACAAGAATTTTTTTTTGATGCAGGTCATAAAAATGGAAGTTGCAAAGAGCCTAGATAAAAGGCCAATGGAAGAATGTATGATAGTTGAGGATAAAGATAAGTGCGTGGAAAGCGTGGTAGATGCAACAAGTGGTCCACTAAAGGGACAAGAAGATAAAGAGCCTGAAAATATAGTGTTGGAAAAGAGTTTAGTGGAGGATAAGAGATCAGAGGATGTGATGCATCAAGTGGAATGACAAAAAGAAAAGGAAAGGTCTAAGAAAGAGTTTGTAGGAGGTGCAGACACCATAAAAGGTTAAATTGAAAATACAAAGTGTTTGAATGACTCAAAGATGGAAGAGACTAAGGTAGAGATGTTGATAAAGGTTGGCCAAGTGAAGGCTAGAGGAAAGGTGAGAGTGGGATCTCCAAATAAAATGGAGAAGAAAGAAAAAGATGAGGCTAGGACAGTGGATGGTCCTAGATGGGTAAGAGTACTGATGTGGAAATTGTATGTAGTTGTGGCAATGGTTCCTAGATGGGAGAACCTGAAGCAGATGGTGAAGAGGATGGATAAGAGGAAAAGAGTGAAGGGAGTGCTTTATTACTTCCTTGTTTTTATGATCATGTTGATGGAGGTGAAGCCAAGGGTGAAAATAAAAGAAGGATAGAGAGTGGACTGTTTGGAAGTAAGTGACACCATGGAACAAGTTAGGATCAATTTGATGCAGCCATGGATGATAGGACAGAGCAGGAAGGTGCAGGTTTGAGGTAATCATTCAAAAGAGGAATTGTTTTGCAAGGACAAGGCCAAGCCTAAGGTGAAGATGAAGGAAAGAGGGAGCAATGGTAGGAACAAGGAGGATCATCAGAGATTTGTTGTAGGTCAAGGTGTTGCAGAATTCCAAGAGACTTGGAAAGCTTTCATGGCCGGATGTATGGTGCAGGAGCACCAAGGACAAATAGGACCATTAGGTGGTCAAGTGATGATTTTTTTCTTTTTAATCATGAGTGTGATGTAATAAGGTCTCAAAAGACCATTAGGAAGTGTTTTGAGTCATGTTAGGTTGATAGGTTTATGAAGTTGCCATGTCTTGGAAAATGTTGTCAATATGATGGAATGAAGCCTTTAATGGCATAAACATGAAAATACCTATAACATGGCAATGTAAAGGTCAAAGTAGTGTAATGAGGCCATCATAAGGCCATTAGAATAGGTTGAAAGTTAGTTTTAGTGTCAAAAAGTGAAAAAATTGCAAAAATAAAATAAAATGCAAAGTTGCACTAAAAAGGGAATTGAAAGGTCAAGTTGGTAAAGGGAAGTTATAAGGTGGTTTTAGGGGTTGTAGAGGTTGGAGTTCCTTTAAAAAAGGCCATGTAAACATTGGAGGGAGGTTGGCATGACTCCATTTGAAAATTTGAATGAAATGTTTTGTTGTTTCCACATTTTTTCCTATTTTTCTAAACTTTGTTGGCAATAAACAGTTCGTATATTGAATATTGTGGAATGAAATGAATTAAAAATGATAGTGGAGTTATTCTACTATGATTTCCATCAGATTGGAGGTTTAACCATTTAGTTTTGTGGGTTTTAGAGTAGATTTTCAAAGATTGCCTGTGTAACTCAAAAATTAAGGGTTTGAGAGTACAAAGAATGCAAGCTTGATCCATTCCACCTTTTGTAGTTATTGTAACTCAGTGGAATGGATCATAATAGGTAGGATTAAATGTTTGGGGGTCTATTTTGTGTAGGTGTGTTCATTTGAGTGAGTAGGAGTGATGCCTAGGGCTGGAAAAGTTATTTTTCCTTGTGAATTTGAAGGCTAGATGGTGGGGTTTGTCAAAATGATGAAGAACTTGTTGATCTAATTAACTTTTAAGTTTGTGCAGGGTATTTGGAAGGTTTTTGATGCTTTGTGAGGGTCTAGAAAGGCTTTGGAATATGACTTTCAATAAACCTTTGGGTTTTAGCATGTAAAAGGAGGGTTTGATGAGACAACACTTTAGAATGTTTGTGTCTAGGAACTAACCATGGATTTTGTTGTTTTAGAACATATCAAATGACTGTCGATTGGTTTGGAGTAAAAAAAGAGTCTCTAAGAGGGACCTCCTTTGTAAAATGGGGCTATTCTAGTAGCCTTTGGGTAGGGTAACCTATTGAAACTCCATACTATTGCAAGGGAACCTTATGTGATTTTTTGGGCATTATACTTGGGGTCTGAGTGGATGTAAATGGATGATGTGTTGGACCTTTTATGGCCTTCTCTAAAATATAGGTCTATTGGATGAATTTTGAGACCTAGAAAGCAAAGGATATTGTTTTGGGCAGTTTGGGAGAATGAAGTTTTGAAGGTTGTTTCTTTGCATGCATTTGATCAAACTGGGTTGGTTGTTTTGCTGCTCCACCTTGTTTGCATCAATATTTGATATGTTGAATAGCTCTGAAATGGGTGCTTGAATCCATGTTTTATTTCTCAGGTGTTTTGGAAAGATTTAGAGAAAAGGCTGAAAAGAAAGTCAATTTTGTTAAATTTAACAAAATGCATCAAAGAGACATGGTTTAAAAATGTAATAGGAAAGTGTGTAGAATTGTGTAATTTAAAATTTCCATTGACAACCTAAGGTTGTAACATGACAAACAAACAATTTGATCAACATGGAATAAGCAAAACAATAAAAATGAAAGCAAGCCATAATAGAATGAAAGAAAATGTACAAAGACTTCACATACCTAAAAAACCAAAGTTTCAAATGGAGGAGTTCTACCCAATTATGTAGCCTTTGCTTCTTCTTTCCTCAAATTCCTCAAAAATTTGATTTTTCAAAAGCTTGTTCCCCTCCAAACTTCAATTGTATATCAGTTATCACTTGAATTCATATTATATGCCTTTCAACGTGAAACTCTGCTATTTCATG
>VDFB02004386.1:26037-89306 GCA_007258455.2 Sequoia sempervirens | reverse complement strand
TGCCTACTTGTTTTGATCAGTGAAAATACTTAAAATAGCTTATCCCGATAATAGTGCCAACTTTTTCAAAAAGCTTGGAGAAAAATACATTAAAAGCAAAGGTGGAAGCAAAAGGGAGCTAATCGGTGTGTAGTGTAATTTGGGTTTACGAAAGGGACAATCACAAATGAGGTGTCCTTCCTAATGATAGTGGAAGCAAGCATTTGGTTTGTTAAGGTAAACAATTCGCTATTCGAACTCGAAGCCAAGACCAACAAGTTTGATGGAATTAGGGAGAGTTTGAGTGAAGTCCATGATCTCAATGCAAACTCTAGGGTGTGTACAAAGGTTGACTCATTTGTCAAAATGTTTCTTACACCAAAGTACCTTCCCCAATTGAGAGGCAATGTCTTGTAGGAACTTAGGGCAGAAGGCAATATTGAGAAACAAAAATTCAACCCACATGGGATATTTTGATTTGGTTATTCCTTCTGGATGAAAATCAATGTCACCTTGAACATAGCATGTTTGGCCACAAATGATCCAAGAGCCATATTGTAGAGCAACATGGGCATGGTTTGGGTCAACAAAAGTATAGGAGACATAACCCCTACCAAGGCCCCTAATTGATTCTATGGTCCACCCCTTTAATTCCTAGTTATTGCGAGCCCATTTGAAGAGATCTTGTTCATACGAGGTACCTTTGAGAAAGAACTTAATGGTTGTTTTTTCTCTATAATCTGAGACAACCTCAATAATATCGATAAATAAGTAGGAGGTATTTTCCACAACGTGTCAAATTTTGATATTGCTATCAAGATTCAAACATGTAGTTATATGAGTCAAACTCATTGACCCATGTTTCATGAGTAGTGGTTCACAAGAACCCATCTCTCATGATAATAAATGGTCGATTTAGCACTCATTGCATCTAGGTGATGCTCACACTAGGCCTTCCCAGGAGGTCACCCATCGCAGTACTACTCTAGCTCAAGCGCAAGCGCGCTTAACCACAAAGTTCTCCTCAAGATTAAACCCACTTAGAATTTTAAAAAGATTTTAAATTAATATATTTTTTATAATAAATATTATAAAATATATATATTAATATAAAACAATGGTAACTATTAGTAAAAAATGTCAAAATCTTAAATTTATTCTTACAATTAAATTTTCTAAATTCATATTAAAAAATTCAAAAAACATATATTCTATTTGCCGGTATTGGCATGGTGTGATGGTTTATAGGTGGCATTGTTGTTCTTGCCATTGAGGTTCAAACCCCATTGGGGTGGTATTGTTGAATGGTTGTTTCCGGTTCATAGCTTCGGTCAAAAGCGTTTACCCCTTGAATAAAAAAAAACAAATAAAATTAATTTATTTTCATTATAAAATCAAATATATATTAATATTATTAATTTTATAATAAACATTATAAAATCAAATATATATTAATATTATTAATTAATATACTATATTATATTTACCAATTTTTATGCCGAAGGCATTCCCTCTATGAAGTGTGTTCACCTAAATCTCGCGATCAACGGTTCAACTTATTTTAGAAAGGATAGACGACCATAAAAACAATCTTGTCCGTCCATTTTTCGTCATTACTTTTTTTCATTTTCAAAGTACACATGGAAATATTTATTATCACTCTTGCCGTGTAAGACGAACGCCATAGCAGATGATCAGTTGGACCAGGTCCTATCATTGACAGAATACCGTCTGTTGTATGACATGGCAATTTCTGCACTTCACTTTCTGAGATTTCAAATCTGGAATGCACCGGAGCCCTCTTTGTTCCACAAGCATCGCAAGGTCGAAGCTCTCTTCCTCCCATGGACATCATTGTATTATTATCAAACAACATCTTTGTCCCCTCTTCATCTTGTAAAACCATAGCCATGCTATAGGAACAACCAATTCTAGGTTAAATAGTCCCACTGTAACATAGGTGGATTTTAAAACCCATAACCAAATTCAAAACTTTTCATACTCACTAAGCTTATCCAAATTGTAGGAGGGATCCTATTGGCTAAAGCCTTCGTCTAGTCAATTTATTGGCTTGGTGTATTTTATCTTGTATGGGGAATCAAGATCCGTAATAGATTGGGTGTTCGGGTTTGAAGAATAATTGCATCGTCATAGATAAGTAAGATCAAAGGAGTCTATTCTCCCATTATCTAGAATTGGGCCGAGTCCTCCATATGAGCATATCGCCAAATACAGAAGCAACATGGTACCAATCTTGTTCAGAAGAGTGCCTTGCCTGAGGACGGCAGGAATTCGGTTCACCATTAACTGCGTCTTCAACTAAGCCATGGCCTGCAACGCCAACATCGCGATGAAATTCGTCTTTCTAAATATGAGGGCTTTCAATGCTTTAATTCCTTGGTGGATGTTGGAGGTGGCATCTGAGCAACCCTCGCAGAGATTGTGAAGGCCCATTCACACTTTGCATGCTAGGCGATAAAAACACTTTAATGGATGCGAGATTAGCTCATAGCACCATGCTTTCTACAACTTGACACGTTTACTGACCATTTGACAAGTGTTCATCAATTTGTCTTCCATTAAATGATTATTTTTTCTTAACAGAGATTAATTTTTCATGTATTTTTAAAATTCTCACTCCATCTCCAATTATCTATCTCTACTACTCTCTGTTTGTATGTCTTTCTATCTGTGTCCTCTCTCTCCCTCTTTCCCTTTCTCTATATCTCATCATATCTCCATCTCTCTATCACTCTACCTCACCATCTATATCTCTCTCTATCTCCCCATCCCCCTCTTTCTCTATATATTTCTTGCTTCCTCTCTTTCTCTTGATCTCTATCTCTCCCTCTCTATCTATCCATATCTATCCCTCTCTACCTCTCTCCTATATCATTCCCTGTTATCTCTCCCTCTCTATATATTTATCTGTTCCATCTCCATCTCCATCTCCATCTCCATCTCTCTCTCTCTCTCTCTCCTTCATCTCCATCTCTATCTTCCTCTCAATCCCTATCTCCCTCTCAATCCCTATCTCCCTCTCAATCCCTATCTCCTTACCCCTCTCACTTCCCCCACTCTATCTCACCCTCTTTCCATCCATATATCTCCCTCTCTATCTCTCCCTCTCTCCCTATTGCAAACATAACATGAGCATATTGGTAATGGAGCCTAATTATCATCTTGATTTAGAGGTTTTGTTTCACTCGTGTTTGAATCCTACAAACATATGCATAGCTGATTTGAAGCTATCACTTCTCCATTAAGACCTTTGTTGAATAAGAAACATCATTTATTAAATAGCCTACCAATTGACCTCATGTACTACATAAATGTATGGAAAAAATAAATCAATATTTTCCTTAATTGACCTTCCACACTTCTTCAGCGTACCCATTGCACACCAAGGTGCGATTGCTAATTTTAGTTTAATAATAATTTAAAGTGTGGTGTATACATTATATAGAAATATAGTAAGTCAAACTGAAGTTGTAATATATAGTGTAAAATTGGAAAAATTGCCAATCAAATTCCAGGCCTCAGGACCCACTAAGATGGCAGGTGTGTTGGTTCCAACCTATGACCTCACATTCGCCGGAGATGTTGCTCTCAATGATTGCCAAGGTTAATAATTTATCATTTGTCGGCGACGAATGTTTTATGGGCTTAAATTTGACGGTCGACCTTGCCTGTCAACAATTTTTTTAATGACGATTATCTATTCAAAGGTGTGCTTAAAAAATTATGATATACCTTAGTGTAAGTAAAATTATATATAAATCAAATATATATATCATTATAATTCTATATAAATTTTGACAGTCTATCCAAAATCTTTCCTTTCATCTATACAATCTTCTTAAAATTTTGATTGTATTTTACAGATGTAGGTGGAAGGGCCATTTTTTCAGTTAATGGTTTAGCCCCTCACCTAGCCACTTTGTTAATAGGCATATGCACATCTATGAAGCTTCGAAAATTTGTCCCGTGGAAAAGCCCTAATTGCAAAATGTAAATGATTTTGATAGGTTGACCATCCATATTGCTTTTCGTCAGTGGAAGGCCACATAAAATAAAACGCACATGTCAAATATCTAGGGTAAATATATTAGTCTTAAATGAGGTTTTAGATATAGTAAATGAATTAATGTGTATACTTTTTTAACTTAACAAAGTTGAATTAAAAAAATTAGTGACGAATTCTAAAAGGGGATTACAGCACAACAGAATACAATCAAGGACTGATTTAGAAAATTACAAGAATATATTTGAGACAATATGTTAAATTAAAATAAAAAATATTAAGATTTTGTGTGATTATAAAATATTGAATTGTTAAATTTGGAATGTTTAAATGTTTAAAATGGCACTAGACACAATATGTTAAATTAAGACAAAAAATAATTAAAATTTTGTATTTATGATTTAATCATATTTAATTGTATGATTATAAAATATTAAATTATAGATTTAAGAATTTCAAAGATTAAATATGGAATATTTAAATGTTTAAAAAAATATTGTACTAATGAGAACACATGTATGAGACTGCAATCTTATTTAATTTAAATGTGTAATTTCGGCTTGAAAGTTGTGATCCTATCTAAAGTAGAGGGTCTTTAGCACCTTTATTAAATATATGTTTGTGTTATCTAAAAAATAAGGAAAACCTCACAAGTGTAAGGAGTAGGGGACATTAGGGTTTTAGATATTGAGCGTAGATTTTGCCGTAGTCTTCGTCGTGTCTTGAGTTTCACACATATTTTTTCCCTATTGTTTGGCAGATCAAGATTCTACCTTCGACGACGTCCTTCACAAATTCATCGAGCAAAAAATCTGACCCTTGCGCACATTGTCAAGATTTTTCCATAGTCGATTATCAGTTGTAGAGTGCGATCACCATTAAAATATTTGGCTTTTGTCCTTGCAAACTGTCTATGCAAACTATACAACATATTTTTTATTTTCATTTAATTAACATAAATTCTTGGTGCCTTCCCTAGCTTCACACAAGAAGTCACTTGTTGGTCGATGATAGCAATGGCCAACTCTTCTCCCTCTCTCTTTTCCCTTGCTCTCTTTGTTACTCTGTTTGCATTAACCACCAGTGTGAGGAGATAAGAAAGCCACATATAGTTCACATGAGTAAGTCCATGAAGCCTCTGCATTTTTCACATCATGAGCACTAGTATGCTTCTCTCATCAATGATTTAACTTCAAGCTTCGACAATGGAAGCCTGATGTTATATACATATGATATAGTTGTGCATGGATTTGTAGTGAAGCTGAGCAATACAGAGGCTGCAACATTAGAGAGCATGGAGGGTTGCTTGGTCGTAATCCCATCATCTATCAAGCAAATGCATACAACACATTCACCATAGTTTTTGGGTTGGGAGGCTCGCATAAAAAATTGTTGTCTCAGTCCTATTACGACGATGATGTGATTGTGGGCATGATTGACAACGGAATATGGCCTAAGAGCGAGAGCTTCCATGATAGAGGCCTGGGACCTGTGCCCAAAAGATGGAATGGCATATGTCAAACAGGGGAGATGTTTAGATCCTCTCTTTGCAACAAGAAAATCATTGGAGCTTGCTATTTCTTTAAAGGCTACGAAGAAAACATTGATAAACTAAACAAGGACGAGATAAAATCTGCCAAAGACATTGACACACATGGCACACACTGTGCTTTGACTATTGTGGGGTCAGAAGTGGGAGGAGTGAGTTTCAATGGATTTGACAACAGCGACATAGTTGCTGCCATAGAAAAGGTCATTTCAGATGGCGTGGATATTATTTCTATGTCGATTGGCGAAAAGGAACTTCCTTTGCACAAGGATTTCATTACCATCGCATCCTTTAAAGCGATGGCCAATTGCGTGCTTTTTTCTTCTGCAGTAGGCAACAATGGACCTTTTGCCTCTGAAATAGGAAATATGACACCGTGGATGATCATTGTTGGAGCCAGCAGCATGGACAAAAAGTTCCCTACCCATGTTAGTCTTAGGAATAATCAGATATACAGTGGTTCCTCTCTTTCTAAGGCTGTTTAGTAGGGTCCTTTGGTGTATGTATCTGATAAGGAGGAAACTGAGCGCTATCTCTCAGGTCTCCATCATAGCAAGGTGAAATGTAAAATTGTGTTATGTGATGTTCTGAATGATCCAGACATTGATTCCATAGCAGTTACCCTACCAAAAAAAATTTCAACACTGGTGAAACAAGTTAAGGGAGTTGCAATCATCTTCGCCATCGAGATCCACTTGGGGGTGGAAGAAATAATCAGCAATTATGATCTTCCCTTTATTAGCGTGAGTTTTGCAATCAAAGAGAAAATCAAAGTATAAAGAGTACCGATAATCCTACCGCCACCATAAATGTAATAGGATTGACAATGATGGGAAGCTCAATAAAAGCTCCACTAGTGGCTTCTCTTTTTTCAAGGGGCTCAAGTCAAGAATTTCCAGACATACTGAAACCAGATGTGGTTGCTCCAAGCATAGACATATTAGCGGTGGTTAAGAAAGGATATCAATTTATGTCGGGGACATCCATGGCGTTCCTGCATGTAAGCGGCCTTGCAATGCTCATATGTCGTATCCATCCTACTTGGAGGCCCGTCGCCATTAAATCGGCTCTCATGATGTCTCTATACGTCTGCGACAACCAAAAATAGCTCATCAAAGACTCCTCAATTGAGAAAGCTGCAAATCCATTCACATTGGGCGCAGGTCATGTAAATCTAGTGGATGCTATGAACGTGGGGTTCATCTATGACCTGGCACCTTGTGATTACATTCACTTTCTCCGTCAAAAGTACAAACCCAAACAAATCACTTTGCTGATGGACAAACAAAAATTCTGGTTCCCCCCAAGATCAAGCAATTTGGAGGACGAAGCTGAACTCAATTATTCATCTTTCTCTCTTCGCTTCAACTCCACCAGAAGACTTCAAGTTGTCAAGAGAACAGTAACAAACATGGGTGCCCATTGTTTTACCTACAAAGTGCAAGTGCATAATCATTTTGGAATAGATATAAGGGTTAATCCAGAGACGTTAAAATTCACAAAGAATGGCCAACAGATTAATTTTTTTTTAAGATTTGAGAGAAGGGTCATTGCAAAAGTTGGACATCAAGTGTTTGGAGAGATATCATGGAAATGTACCGAAGGTGGAATGCATGTTGTTCAGAGTTTGATTGCTGTAGTTTGGCAAGGAAAATAATCCATTATGGTTGGGGCTTCCTTGGCCACTAAGTAAACTTTATAGTGCTAATTAGTTATGTGTTGCTTTATTATATTGATTAGATAGGTAGATTTTTTTATAGTAAGGATTGAAGGGATATTTATGGTTGAAAGTGAGAAGTGATGATGTGAGGGAACAATTTATTGTTTAGGTGCATGAATAACCAAGATTTGTTCAATTTATTTTGTATGGGGTACAATCCTATCCTCATTCTCTATGATGTTGAGCTAATGTATTCTACAAGACTTGATCCCTAGTGGACTCTTTGTGAGCTAAGCAACTTCGCGAGTAGGTCAAAGACCACTTGACATGTAACATCCAATTTTAATTAATGATATGTATGGTAATTTAAATAATATATTAAGATAAGACAACACATAATTTTTTATTGTACACTCTAATTACATTCTTCTAAATTTTAACAGGGGACACTAACCACCTCATGGGCCCCATATATTCATTAGCATTCATCATTTCAATGCCAACAATGTTTTTATGTAGGAAAAGTTCTAAAGCATCAAATGTCATTTGCAGAAATTTATAAAACATGTAGAGGCACTTAAAGAATATACATCCTTTACATGACTCATACATTTTACCATATGCAAAAAAAAAAAAAAGCAACTCTACAACATTTTATAAAAGTGACATTTGAAAGTATTTCTTAGAGCAATTTTGTTTGCAATTTTGGGAAATCAATCTCTACAAGGCTTTAAAAATAAATCCAAAGAATAAAGAAGTCATTTGTGTCCCCACATTATTGCATATACATATTTATACATGTCCAAACATAGTTTACCATACCCATTTTCTTGATTCTATATCTATTTTAAAATGAAATTTATGTTTAGTGTTATGTTCTCAAACACTTGTTTGGTTATTTAATACTTGTACATTGAGTTATTTTATTTTATCATATCACAATATACAAGTGCTAGTAGAAACACTAGTGTTAGGTGGATCATTGATAGGGTTAGCTCATTTGAGTATAAAATTTTATAAGATCAATCAATCTTTTTTTATGCAGTATGGAGGCAAATTCTCTATAAAGCTATTGATTTTATTATAAATCAGGTTTTAGTCTTCTTTATGTAATAATAAAACATATTTGTGTGTATCAATCAGTGTAAGTATATATATATATATATTTAGCACATTTTTTACATAACTATTACATTAAATTCCTAAATGAATCACTAGAGAAAGAAGGTAGAGATATATTAAACAAAAAATAAGTTGCAAAGATAGAAAGAGCCTACTTACCTAAGATAAAATGTAACTACACTAAAATCACTCACATGATTATAATACTTTGCATTAAAGTATTTAGTGATATAAGAAATATACCTTTTACAGTTTTTTTCTACTATAAACTTATTGAGAAAGAAATCATAATTAACCATGTCTAACTCATTAGCTAACTGTTGATATACCCTAGGTGCACGCACCAAACATTGCTTGAACAACAAATATGAAGTTTATTCTTGATGAATTTTATTCTTGGATTAATTCCTCCATGTTTTTATTTGTTATTTCCCCCCTCTAGTGAATGGTGACTGTGTAACCCTTTGGATTGGAACTGGTCCAAGAAACAAGTGATTCATTTATAGATTTTAAAAAATGAACAAATATTTCACCATTACTTAAAACTAGTTTCAATATTATTTGTGGTTCATGATTTAACAATTTAAAGAGGGAGAATATTATTTGTGAGCCTTACTGATCAATCATCTTGTTAATCATGTTTATATTCCTTCATCTTGTATTTTCTACAAGTTGTCATAATCAACTATATTTAAGGGGTCACATGTGTAGCTCGATAGCTTTAACCTATTGGCACCTTATTTTTTATGTGTCACATCTTTGCTTTGTTCTACTCTATAAGTTGTGTATTTCACCCTATCCACCCTTTGTTAATAACTGATCTTCAAAATACACATTTGTGTCCCCTATGTTTAGTAATTATCTAAGCGTGTTCATCAAATATCCTTAGTAAAATTTGTTAAATGGTACTTTTGTGATGAATTCCTTATAATTTGACCTTTCCTTGGGTGGCTTTACAAATTTCAACATTTCAAAGTTTCCCATACCATCATGCATGTCAAACCTATCATCCTTGGCATGCCTTTCCCTACAAGTTTGATTTTCCCCTCTTGGCGGCCCCTTTTCTTTGAATTTCAAGATTCTAGGTCTAGTCATCCATGTAGTTTTTCCTCAACTACCAACCTTTCTCTCCAAAATTCTAATTTTCAAAATTTGAGATTTTGGAGTTTCTTATACCATCATGCCTTTTGGACCTATCATCCTTGGCATGCCTTTCCCTCCAAGTATTTTTTTTTCCCTCTAAGTCCCTTTTCCTTGAGTTTTGAGATTACAGGTTTGGTCATCCATGCATGCTTTCATCAACTACCAACTTTACTTACTGGAATTCCACTTTGAATTTTTTTGGATTTCATATTTTTTCATACTATCATGCCTATTAGATCTATAATCTCTAGCATGTGTTTCCATCCAATTCTAATTTTCCCCTCTAAACCTATTTTCCTTGAATTTTGTGATTTTGTGTTTGGTCATCCATGCATCCTTTCCTCAACTACCAAATTTCCTTCCAAAAATTCCACTTTAAAACTTTTTGGATTTCAAAGTTTCTCATACCATCATGCTTGTTGAACCTTCGGAGCATTTTTCCCCTCTTCCCCTTTGGCATGTAAAGCCTCAAAATATTGAAATTTAAAGTAAAATCCTAACTTACCCTCCTTCATGACCTAGGATGCCATTAATGGCCTTAAAATGAATATGATTTGATAGATGAAGACTCTTAGATGCATCATTGTACCTATGGTCTCCTCTAAGAGATTAATGGTTTATAAAAGCATATGTTTTTTGATGGAAAGGGCATGGATTAAAGTGTATGGCCTTGTGAGGGTGATACAAGAAAAAAAACTTGGAAGGCCTATATAATTACAAATGACCATGGTTCTTTCTCTAAGATCTAGAGATGGTGTTGAAAGATGTATTTAATAAATTGGCCAAGAAGAGGAAGAGGAAAAATGAGGAGCAATTGTAAAATTAACAAAGCAATGATATTCATAGGAAGCCCTAGGGTTTCAATTTTTAGTTCTAGGGAAAGGTATTTTGGTATTGTAATGATCTATGCTCATCCCAAATTTTTAATGAACATTTGTAATATTTGTAGACCATATGATTAAAGGAAGAATCAACCTTATTTGAGTGTCTCCTTGTGTATGTATATATTTTTGGATGTGTGTTGTTTAGTTGGTCTAGTAACTATAAAATCCTTACAAAGCCTTTGTAAGGTATCTTTTTGAAATAATATAAATTTTTGTATATGATAGTGGATTATTAAGTAGACTACCATAATATTTTGCAACCAAATATTGTTTTTTGAATATATGTGTAGATTGAAATTTCCTGCATATTTTGAAAGGCATGGTCTTTTGTAGTATCTTGATTAAGGTATCACCTTTGGTTTTAGTTATTACATCTTTTGTATGAATTTAGAGATTCTATTTCCCAATTAAATAAATAAATAAAAATCTATTGGCTTCATCTCCCCATCATCTCAACACACTCAAAAAAAATCAATTTATAAACATCTATTTAGTTTTATCTATTTTATATTATTCTCATTGCCATGTTGAATATATAACAATACAAGGGCTTATCATAAAACACATTCTTAGACACTCATTTGGTAGATCATCTATTTTTAAAAGGTTATTGACCTTGAGCTCCTCAAAGTAGCATGTAAGCACGAAGTGAGAACAAAAATAGGGATGCATTGTGCAATGGGTATGGTTTGTGTCAAGGTGAGTGTTGTGCTTTTTTGGTGATATCTATTGTAACAGCTTATAGAAACCCCCTTTTTTTACAAGATCCATAAGTGAAGGAGGTCTTACTCACCTCAATAATTGGTCCTCATTTTTCAAACCTAAATATAGGTTATGTGTATATTCTTCCTAGGTTTGACACCCCTAGCACATGAAAGACTATCCAACCTTATGAATTTGGGACCTATAACTCAATTCACCAACATAACCCAACTTAGTAATATTTTAGGTTGAAATTTCATTATATACAACTACTAATTGTCATATTGTCTTATCTTTCAACATCCTCAATCCTATTCAAGATACCTCTAAGAACACCCTCTTGGGTTTAAGTTGAGCACAAAATATAGGAGGTATTATCCATTCTTATTTATTGGCCTTTAACCATCCATCAATTGTAGATGATACTTGGTTTCATCTTCTTGAAGACACCCCTTGACCTTGAAGGTAAATTTGTGTTCTAGGGATTTGGAGCAACGATTTTGGGACCCAACAACACCGAACCCATTTTATAATTGAACCTCTAGTTTTATTTCACTCATCATTCCAAAAATTCCACAAGTTATTCTTTGTAATGTTAATGAGTTCATTTATACTTCACATGTCCTTATCCCTTGTTTGTATCTATTAGGATAGGTAACATTATAATTGCTAACCTAAGTTGATTTTATGTGTCTCCAAGCTATTTGGAAAGTGTCCTAGAGGACATGAGATGCGAAATATTTATTATTTATTTTCCTATGACAAATTGTGATTTCATTCATAGAGGTCGACCCACTACGGGGACAGTTATAAAGCATCTTGAGAGAATATTCCTTTTGGGCATCCACTTTCTGGGTGGGAACCACCTAGAAGTGCATGATCTAGCATTTCCATTTGCATGTTATTCATGTTATCCTAGGTTGGGCACCCAAGTTTGCATGTTCTAGGTATGAGCGTCAGAGCCATCAGAGAGTAATGGAGTGCTCAGAATTGGCCAATTGTGATTGGCTATAGGTTAGGCACCCATGTGAAGGCCATGTGAGCATTTAATAATTTTCACCATGTTTATGGGCTATCCACTAAGAGGGGCATGGGTTTTTCCAGGTGGTTTTACTTGTTTCAGGATACTACAAGTGGTATTCTCTCCCACAAACTTCTATATATTGGAGCATTGAGATGGTGGTTTGATAAGTTTGTAGGCTGTCAAAGTAACGAAGTGATGTCGAGATTCAAAGAGGAGTGTTTTATTGATGTTTACTTCAATTGAAGATTAATATAATCATTGCATCTCTTTGTGTGTGGATTTTTCCCTACAAGGGTTTCTCCACATATATCTTGTGTCACTTGTGATTCGCAACTTGTGGTATTGTTGTTTTGCTTTCATTATTGGAATTGCTAATCACATAACACGTTATTAGTAATCTTGCATACATAATTTTATATTTATAAACACATTCCTTAGTTCATATTTGCTACAAGTTTCACCTTGTTTATCCAACAATATCCAAGTGACCATGACCAATCATATTTTTTATATTTAGAGCCATGACATTTCCATAATCCATGATAGTTAAATTCAAAAGATTTAAAAAAAATTATGAATTTTTTATCGATTAATATATATATATATATATATTAAATACATGATTAACTTTATGAATGCACAATAGTAGCAACATAACACAAAAAAACAAGCACATTAAGCAACACGTAGAAATTGACAATAGCTATTACCAAATAAAAATGGAAAATGAGAATAGGGATCAAGAACAAAGAGGCTAATTCAACATAATATAGGGTTCATATTCCTTCTACTTAGACAACAAAACAAAATAAGGACAACCTACTTACATCAAATTCCCAATAAACTATTTCATTCTATCTATTCCCCCTTGTATCTTAATTATATATGAGCAACATCATCTAGTTTCTTTAATATATGATTTAGAACATTCTTTTAATATCTCACCATGCTTTGATTTAGATTTTAGATTTAAATGAATAATTAATTAAATTTAATGTAAGTTATTTACTTTGAATTAACATTTTGGTCAACTTCACACTTCAATGTGATTATGACTTCTTTTCTTATTATTTCTTTTCCATATATTCTTACAATTTCTTTAGGGTGTTATACCAAAACAAATTTCATTTTCTACTTTCCCTCATAGGTGTAGTCCTCATATTAACTTATCCTCAAGCATGGCTAATGATGAAATCTTGTACATTGAATATGCAATCCAATTCCACTATCTCAATCATGAAAGGAAGTTAGGTACATGGAAACACTTGCCAGAGAAACCCAATAAGGAGAATAATGTGTAAATTTTAATATCTTCAAAAACATAAAGCAAAAGCACATTTAGAGTATGTACATATTTTGAATACACTTGTAGAGAAAGCTATTATATGAGTTTCATGAAATTATAAATTTAGAGTAAATATGGTAGCATAACATTAACTACATCAAACATGCAAACTATAACTCCAATCACCAAATAAATAGATGAAGTGCAAATGAAAAAATGATCAACAAACCCATTAAAAGTATGACAGTTAAACTTGGCTCCAAATTTGAATGTCATCTTCTTGGTGTTGGTCTTCCTAGCTATTTTTAGAATATTTCTAAAACACCTTACAACTATCATATTTGTCATATTTGACCACTCAAAGTTTGTTGCCCCAATTTATCCCCATTTTAAACATTCAAAAGATGCTCCTTGACAAGTGCACCAACCTATCATAATACCAATTAATATTCTACTGTCACCTCCCTCTTAAATGCTCTTACACCATAGAATTCATCACATGTAACTCCCTTAATGATGAACTTACACACATCACAAGATTCCAAAACATGGCCAATCCATGCCACCTGAATTTGGGATGTCCAATTCCCCATGAAAAGACAAAATTCAATAAAATATGAAATCTAGTAAGCCTCCAAGTGGGATGACAACTCTCCATAAGAAGACCAAAATTACTAGAAGATGAAATAGCAAGTGCATACAAAATATATTAAATTTAATATTAGGAATACATGGTTTACATACCTTTTTACAACATTCTCACACTTGTCAAACACCTTGCAAGAGAAAAAGGGAAACCTGCCAACATTGAAATCTAACCAGGCTCTTAGAGGCTCATGGACTCACTACACCATTTAAGCTTATTTTTCTCACAATCTTCCTCAAATAATCCACAACATTTGCTAAAGTGTCTAATTTCTCTAATATCTCCCGTCCTCTACCATGTCATGAATATAATGGTAATGGACATCAATTGCTTCATCCTCACATAGAAAGTTGGTTTCTTTGCTAGACATATGACACTTTGACTATCACATAGAATTATATTTTTCCTTGCATCTAGCCTAATATTTGAACATAGTCTCTTAATCCAAATGACTTCTTTATATCAATGTGAATAGGGTACATTATCTAGCTAGTTCTCTATTTATATCCTTTTCACACTAGATTAAGTTTACTTACATTTTTTTTATACATTATCCCACATTGTTTGTGTTTCTAGTATACTGATTTGAATATCCTATATATACTCACCTATAGTTTATTTGTAATCACTTATTATGATTTTCTTTTCATTTTTTGTTGAATAAAATATAGTTCATTCTTTTAATTCAATATTTTTGTTCTTGCTTTCCTTCAACCATTTATATTATGTATGGCCTCATATCCAAATCATGCATGGTAATATAGCTTGTTGGTAGTTGCGGGTTAGTATTTTTAGGAAATTTGGGAGTATAGATATATTTTTTAATTTTAGCACTAAGTATGGTATTTTCATGCATCCTTCGATGATCTAGAGAATCAAAAAGATGTGAAATAAATTTTAGTTTTCAAGGAATTATTTTTTCTAATATTTTAGTTTGTAGATATATTGGAGCTTTCCAAAGATATTTTGAGCTCACTATCAGGTTTAGAGTAGCTAAGAAAGTCAAATATATTGGAATATGGCTTGAGGAGATTGTGTATGACTTCTAGTGTTGTCATTGATGGCAACCTAAGTCATTCATGAGGTCTGCAGTTTTGGATTTATTCATTCCGGCAAGAAAAATGAAGATCAATGCTCTATTGGATTGGAATATAAGGAATAGGGTATCCAGTTAGTTTATTGATCTAAATGCCTCACCGGATAATCGTTTTGCATTGTGGATCTTGCAGAAATTGTTTTAGCATCCTATTCATTGTGCTTGATAACCTTGGTGATGTTGCATTATTCTATTTTCAAGCTAAGAGATCCGACAGAGTTATTTTTTTGTTCATTTTGTTCTTGAAGGCCAACTTGTGTTGCGGATATATGCAGATGAATGAGGTATAATTAATTTGGTGTCTTCATGTTCATAGATTATGTTTTGGGAGGTGCACATTGAATTGTATGTGTGCTTGAGCCGACCGTTGGAGAATATTTCTTTATTTTTGTTCAAGTCAACATATGGATGAAATTTCTAATGGGTATATATAATTATTTTGAAATGCGAATGAGAAGAAAGTAAGTGTGTTGTGGTGTAGTATTTGTTATTGGTGTTGTGTGTAAGATGGAGAATATCAGAGAGACTTGTGATCAATTTGGCACAATCAGTTAGAGATATTTTTGAACAGAGTAGAGAAGAGCAGAGTAGAAGAAGAGAAGAAAGTGTGAATCTGACAAGAGATCAAAATATGTTCAAGAGCTAAAATGGAACTGTAACCAAGCTTTGAAGAAGCTATTTTCTCAGTTGATCTTTTTTTTGTAATCAAATCAATTTGTAAGGCAGTGAGCCTTCTTTTCTTTTGAGCAGTGAGCTCTAGGCAATGAGCCTAAATGCATGCGCATTCCCTTTTGTTTCTCATTATAATTTTAACAGGGTATAATTGTGGACTAACATCCACCGTGGTTTTTCCCCTAACAAGGTTTCCACGCAAAAATTTTGGTGTTATGGTGTAATGTGTATTCTTCTTTATGGTTGCATGCTTATTTGTGCTTATGTGATATGAATGGTTTCAGATCTAGTTTGCAATTTACAATTTATGTTGAACATTGATTCACCCCCCCACTATCAGTGTTCCTTGAGTCCAACAATTGGTATCATAGCAGGTTCCTCCTTAAATGTTTAATAGCTTGAGGTGGATCTTGAAGCTATGGACTCCAAAAGTCTTAAACAATAGCTAGTGGTGGCACTTGATGACCTTGATCAATCGAAAGTAGAAGTATTGGAGTTAAAAGAAAATCTTGTTGATGTTGAGAAATTTATTCAATCCTTAAAAGATAAAATCAGTGAGTCAAGAGAAAAGAGGAAGGAGTTGTGTGATTAGCTAAAATAGAAAGAAGATAGAAGCCTAGAAGATGTTCATCTAAATCAAACCCTAAAGGAGATAACTGAAGAATATGAAAATCTTGCCAAGGATAATGCTACTCTAAAACTTGAAATGGAATCTATGGCGATGAAGCTAACCAAAGAAGTTGAATAAAGTAAGAAGAATGAAGAAAATCTAGTGCAGTCCCTAAAACATAAATCTAAAGAATGCAGTATAGCTAACAAAAGATTTATTCAACTGGAGATGGAACTACAACAATCCAGAGATCATGAACAAGAGCTTGAAAAATAGTTAGTCATTCTCAGTGGAGAACTCTCTATTGCTAATGAGTAAAAAGAAAGATTCAAGGTAAGTTATGCTAAAATTGATGAGCTAACTAGAGGATAGAGAGATGCATATGACAAAAGCGGGCTTGGATATGAAAAGGGAGAAAGCTTCGGATCATAAAAAAAGAATTTGAAGAAAGGAAATCAAGAAAATGGAGGTAGAAGACATCCGGTAAGACAACCTAATGCACAAGATTTTAATGGTCATTTCTTTTTTTGTAATAAATTTGGTCATATAGCTTTGCAGTGTAGAAGGAAGGAAAATTCACATGATCCATCATTTTCTAGTTGATGTTTTAATTGCAAAAAGTTTGGTCATAAATCAACTGAATGCAGAGGTATGTCAAACAGTTTTATCATAACAAAGAATGTTAAATGTTATACTTGTGGAAGATTTGGACATGTTGCTAATCAATGTAGATCTAGAGGAAATCAATGGAATTGTGAATTTAGACAAAGAAATTGTGTATGCTTCAATTGCAACAAAATTGGTCATATTGCTAAATTTTGTCAGGATAGAAACATTGATAGGAGAAGTCTAGGATACAAAGGAAGAAACCTACAGATGAATGAAAAAGGAAAAGAAAAAGTGTCAGTAGAAGAGATAAAGGATTAGATGAAGAAGACATGGGTGAAGAAAAGTGAATCTGAGGGAGTGAACAAGCTAGTACTGGAAACTACTTCTGAAAATTCATCCGGTAATTCCTCTAGAAACTGATCTTAGGCCATCGGCCTAGGGGGAGTTTTTTCTTGAAAACCATTTGTCCCCCGTTGTCAATTAATTGCACCAGAATGTTGGAAATATTTAGTAAGATGTGCAAGCAGTCTTTAAGTGTGCAGATAATCTTTGAGTAATAATTTGTGAAATAGGAAGATCCACAAATAGATCTTATTATTGATGTCTGAGAAAACAAAGCTACCAGAACTCTTAGGAAAAAATATTAAATGTAGTCAAAAGAGTTAGGTGCGAAAAGTTATAAAAGGAAAATTGGCAATCTCATTATTGAAGGAGAGCTCTGCGGTGATTTGGCGAAGGTGTGAGAATATTTTTGAAGCGAATCTATCAGTTATTTTTGAATTATTGTGAAAATATTTTTTGGTATTTATTTCGTACAGAAAGAAAAATGGGGCAAATCAAGGGAACTGTAAACTTGGATGAATACAACGGTGAAAAAATTAGGAATGTGAGGGACTCATTGACTGTAAATGAATTGAAGAGGCTTGAGGGAAAGAAGCACAAAAATATTGATATTTGGAGTGAATTCCCATTCTTTGTGAATGCGGAAGTTATCAAATTCATCCTGAATGGATTGAATGATGATGTTTTAACTTTGGACAAACCCTATTGCATATCGAAGGAGGTAATTAAGAATTTAATAGGATTGTGAGATTTCAGAGAAGTGCCAAAGAAAAAGTCAATTCGGAATACAAAAGTTCAAACCCTAACCGGTGACTAGCGAGCCTTGGTGATTTCAACAATTAATGATCCAATTACATGGTATATTGTACATGGAATTTCCTATAAAATTTTCTTCAAGAATAGAGAAGGATCCACTTCGGCAAGCGCAGTCTACATCATGCACAAGATGATTATACAAGATGAAGATTTCAACTTATGTGGCCTACTGATAGACCAGTTGATGGAGAATGTTCAACTAACAAAGGAAATAGGTTATGTGTTCAAATTTGGAATCCTAATTATATGCATTGTGATGTATTTCTTAAAACACTTGCCCTAGATAAACAAGGTAGTGTGGAAGGAAGATGAACCAGTATGTAAGCAAATTTATAGATACTGCAATACTCTGAATGGTTGTCATGTTGAATATAAAAAATTCTTTAATGAGTTGTTGAAGATGTTCAGTGAAGTTGGCATTTCCCCTCCAGTGAAAACTCTTGAGGCTGGATCCTCTTCCGAAAAAGTAGAAAGGAAGCTGAAAAGAGCTAAAAAGTCTGTTGAAGACTCTCCTCTGGTACCTGTAGTGTCTAATGTTGAGAAGAAAGGGAAAGAAATGGTGGTGTTAGAAGTATCTGATGAATATTTTGAAGGTTACACTCCTATGGATGAAACAGAATCAGTTGAACCAGTTGCAGCTACAGAGGACAAGCTAGAAGAAGGAGACTTGAGCAAAAGAATGATATTGATGATGATTCAAGAAGATAATGGGATGAAGAAGATTGCAAACTTATGCTTAGAAACACCTTCTTTTGAGCAAGACTTGATCAAGAACACTTTGGGAGCATACTTCAGGTATAACAATATTGATATGGATAGTCTACATAATGTAATTCTTGATGAAATGATTCTATGCATAAAAGAAGAAATGGCTTCTAATTCTCAGGACATAGAAGAAGATGAGATAATTCTTCACTTGAAGGAAAAATTTAGATTATCTCTTGTCAAACAGAAAAAGAAAGATGAACGAGCTGAGACAATGCATTAATGAAACAAACACTATCTACAACTATTGTCTCTAATGGCCCCATGCAGTTGGGAAATACAAGGAAAAGTTAGATCAGATTGAGTCAAAATTGAATCAAATCGGCCAGAGCTACATTATGCAGTAGGACTTGGATGGTGTAGAAAGAAAAAGAATTCAAGTTTTACACTCTAAACATTCAAAAGTGAAATTCAGCAAAGACAAGCTTGTTGACACCTTTTGGAAGGTAAAAGATCTAACAAAAGGAAGATTGGAACAATTGATTGAAGTTTTAAAGAAAAGAGAGAAGCTACCAAAAGAGATAACAATTTTGGAATCTCTGGTGAAGATTTGTCAACTAGACATTAGAAAATAAAAGCATAATTATCATCAGTGGGATCACAATTGATGCATGGAAGAAATTCCTTCTGATGATGAAGGAGAAATACAAGGTAATTTTCTGATTATTGTGATAATCTTTGAAATTTTTAAAAGTTTTGGAGGAATAAGTATTGAAACATTTTGGGAGTTAGGGAAGTTTTTGGTTGTACCTCAAAGGGGGAGTTAAGTTGAAAATTTTGAGGAGATTGGGAGCATATATTTTTTTCATTGATGTCAAAGGGGGAGAAAATGCTATGAAAAATGAATAAGGAAAGAATGCTATTTTGAAAATCTAACGGGGAGAGAGTGATGAGAAAACTCTATTTTGAAATTTTGCTCATTTTTCACTAAGTGTTGCCATCAATGCCAAAGGGGGAGATTGTTGGCATATGGCTTGAGGAGATTGTGTATGAATTCTAGTGTTGTCATTGATGGCAACCTAAGTCATTCATGAGGTCCACAATTTTGGATTTATTCATTCTGACAAGAAAAATGAAGATCAGTGCTTTACCAGATTAGCAAATCAGGAACAGGGTATTCAGTCAATTTATTGATCTAAATGCCTCACCGGATGATCGTTTTGCATTATGGATCTTGCAAAAAAAAATTTGGCATCCTAGTAATCATGCTTGATAACCTTGGTGATGTTGCATTATTCTATGTTCAAGCTAAGAGATCCGACAGAGTTATTTTTCTGTTCATTTTGTTCTTGAAGGATGACTTGTGTTGTGGATATATGCAGATGAATGAGGTATAATTAATTTGGTGTCTTCGTGTTCGTAGATTATGTTTTGGGTCCCAACTAAGTCTTATCCAACTTTTGGGAGGTGCACATTAAATTGTATGTGTGCTTGAGCCAAACATTGGAGAATATTTCTTTATTTTTGTTCAAGCTGACATATGGATGAAATTTCTAAGTAAAGGGTATATATATGATTATTTTGAAATTCAAATGAGAAGAGAGTAAGTGTGTTGTGGTGTAGTAGTTGTTATTGGTGTTGTGTGTAAGATAGAGAATATCAGAAAGACTTGTGATCGATCTAGCACAATCAGTTAGAGATATTTTGAAATAGAGCATAGCACAGAAGAGTAGAGTAGAAGAAGAGCAGAAAGTGTGAATCTGACAAGAGGTTAGAATATGTTCAAGAGATTAAATGGAACTGTAACCAAGCTTTGAAGAAGCTATTTTATCATTCCATCTTTTTGTTGTAATCAAATCATTTTGTAAGGCAGTGAGCCTTCTTTTCTTTTGAGTAGTGAACTCTAGGCAGTGAGCCTGAATGCATGGGCATTCCCTTTTGTTTCTCATTATACTTTTAACAGGGTATAATTGTGGACTAACATGCACCATGGTTTTTCCCCTAATAGGGTTTCCACACAAAAAATTTGGTGTTATGGTGTAATGTGTATTCTTCCTTATGGTTGCATGCTTATTTGTGCTTATGTGATATGAATGGTTTCATATCTGATTTGCAATTTACAATTTATGTTGAACATTGATTCACCCCCCCTCTCAGTGTTCCTTGAGTCCAACAAAATCAACCTTTTATTTCAGCCTATTTAGAAACTAGAGACCAAATCTACAAGGTTTAAAATAGTATTTTTTCTATCAAGATCTACAATGGGTATTTTGAGGCCAAATAGACCTCTCCATCATGTCCAAAAGGCCCAAAACTTCTATTTTTCTATAAATATTGTCTAATTTGGATAATATTTCCTTGGAGGCATATTTTTTGCTACCGATTCATATGTCCATATCAGTGTCGTATTGTATGATTTTTTAAATATTAAAAATTCAGCTCATGTAGTGTGCATTATGTATCATAGAAGATAGTGCCCTACCACCCACACCTCTTGAGCAACATTGTCACACTACTAGTGAGTGATCAATAGACACCACTGCCTTTTACAAAAATGTAAGCTAGAAACATAGATCCTCTTCTGATCTAGAATATTATAAAAATATTCAACATAAAAGCACTATTTTTCTTAAAATGGTTTTGCACCAAAAGGAAAATTATGACTTTCAACTAGGTAGTTTGGCAACCTAAGGGCAATTTTTATCCATTCAAAGGGAAATTCAAGAATATTCTAGTAGGGAAGAATATATCAATAAATTCTCACAATATTTTTAATATGGCATCATACTAACATAAACAAGCACCTTCAAAAAAATTTCCCCCTCTCTATTGGCATTTTTTCATTTTTAGTTCAACTTGAGAGGTTGATAATTTGAGTATTCGACTTCTATTTTTTGAGCTTTTTTTTAGTTAGGCTAATTTTATGTTCTCTAGATGTTGGTGTAAACATTTTTTTTATTTTGATGTATCAATCTTCTAAAATTTATAAATTATCACAAGTGTTGTTGGAAGAATGAAGAAGGATACCTCTGGTTTGTTGTCTTTATTGTCATTTATGCCAACATTGTTTTATTTCTGAATACATGCTCATCTACTAAACTATGTTTGTGCTATATTGATCTGGTAATCTAGTCTAGAATCACTCTAAAGTGTATGCCAGCTCATATAATTTTGATATGTTTTTCAAGAGTCTTAGATGTAGTTGTGATAAGGGAATCAACAAGTTTAGTTGAGTAGGTTGAAAGTTCTAAAAGTCAAAAGTTCGGCTTATAGTTTTGATATGTTTCCCTTTTGGCCGACTTGTTCATAAATTTTGCATTTCATGAAAGCTTATTCTTTAGGTCTGGGCCAACCTAAATTGTGTCTTGCACTTTTGATTTTGAGCATGAAGTTTTGTCTTGTGGTTGACAAGATATTTTGAATTATGTATGCTTACATCCAATTAGGTTGACATAATTGATGTATGAACTGTGTGCATATGGAATATCTTTGTATTGAGCATATATATTTGAGATATACATAGATGCACAAAAGTGAGATAGAGATAGAGTTGTGATAGTGCGAATGTATGTGACAAAGTGATATTGTGAAGTTGGTGTTAGTTGTTATGTCTCTGCAAACCAGTGCATGACTTTTATTTTCTAGAGCTTAATTAGAATTGTACTCAACACATAGAAGGTGCATTACTTTCAATTCACAACTTTAGCAGTGAGCCATATATTTTTGTATTCTGGTGGTAAGCCATAACTTTTGTACTTTGGTTGTGAGCCTTTCAAGGACAGTGTGTCCTTGCGGTGTGTCATGCAATATCTTGTAACCAGTTATAATATATTGTGAGCTAATCCTCACTGTGGTTTTTCCCACTTTAGGTTTTCCACGTAAAAATCTTGGTGTCTATGTGTTGTGTGATGTTATGTTCATTTCCACATTCTTACTGTTGCAACAAGATACATTGTAATAATTGGATGGTTAACAATCAATGTGTTTTGTAGATTACTAATTCACCTGCTCTCTCAGTATTTTGTGTGTTCAACAATTGGTATCAGAGCTCAATTCCTTTTGAGAAGTTGAACAACTTGAGGAAGATCTTGAAGTTTGAACACATGGTTGATAAAAAGTATCTCGTTCCTCCGAAAGAGATCTCTACAATTAAGGAACTTCATGTTGCTCTTAAAGATTTGGAAAAAAGTGAAGATGAGAAAGAGTCTTTGAAGGAAAACCTGAATGAAGCTAATGAACGCATTAGGACACTAAGAGAGAAAATCAAAAGATTCAAAGAAAGGAATAGAGAAGTCAGTGATCAGTTAAAGAAGGAAAATGAAGACATCACTGGACTAAGACTGCAAGTGGAAGAAATGAAAAGAATTGAAGAATTTCAGAAAGCCGAAGTCCATCTAGAAAAAATGATGAATGTACAAAGCTTGAACAAGAAGTGGTGACACTAAGATATGATTTAGTGAAGGCAAAAGCTCATGAAGAAATTTTGTAATCAAGTACTACAAATCTTGATGATTTGATTTCATTTTAGAAACCTGCTAAGGATAAAGGCGGTCTAGGACTTGAAGAAGGACAAATCTCAAAGGTAGATCAGGTTCCCAACAAAGTGATCAATCAAAGGAAGAATCAAAGCAATGGAAGGAATATCAAGAATCACATAATTAATACCGAAAGGATTCCTATTTGATAGCCTAATGCTCAAAGGTACCCATCTTTCAATGGCATTTTTTTTTCATGCAATAAATTTGGTCATAGGGAAACTAAATGTAGAAACAGAATGAGTCAGAATGTTGGATTCTTTACTGGATAATTCTTTGTTTGCAATAATTTTGGGCATAGAGCTACATAGTGTAGAAGTCAGGAAATGATGAACACATTCAATACTAGTAGAATGACTCAATCTTTTTAAGGCTACTGCTATATATGTTATGATTTTATACATAAAGCTAATCAATGCAGATCAAGGATAAATCCAAATCAGTTTGGTCAAAAACAAGTTGTGTGCTACACCTACAATAAACAGGGACACATTTCCAAATTCTGTAGAAGCAAAATTGAGAAGAAAGCTAATCCTAAACAAAAGAACAAACATGTGAACAAAGTGGATCCTACTAAAGTAAGAAAAGAAATGGAAAGGATTTGGAAGGAAAAGGAAGAACCCGAGAATAAGGATGAATCAAATGCATCTGTATCGACACCTAGTGCAAATACTTCTAAAAACCAAACCCAACAATGGTTTTAGGGGGAGAAGTGACTGAGAAACCTAACAAACCATTGACATAAGAGGTGTCAAGCAATGACTGTTATCAATCAGATATGCACCCTTTGTCATATTTGCAAAATCAGACTATCTATTGAAACATGGAAACTCTTTTTGGATGTGGGTGATCTACGTGAAAAGAGAATCTCCAGAGTGAGTTGGTTCTCCGAAAGATGGATCCTATGCTAAGTGAATTTTCTAAGAAAAGGGATAGAGAAAGATGACTGGAGTGAAAACTATGACTTAAAAAATGATTTTCAGAACTTGATGATAACTTAATGATGACTCTAGTTTTTTTTTTCCACAAACAACTTTCAGAAAACAACAGTATTTCACAATTTCTCATGAACACTTAACACATCAATGATTTGCATGAAGATTTAGGTTTGAATACAACATGCAACCTATATTTTATAAACTTTTTGTATCAAGCTGCAACTCTAGGACATAACAAGGATTTTGTAAACAGAAATCATAATATAACATCAAACTATAAATGCAATTGACACAAAAATTGAGGAATAAGAATGTTACTTTATTCAACTGAAGGAGTATGCCGCAAGTTGGAATTGAGTACAAAAAGATTTACAAGCTCAAAAATGTGTATGAGCAAGAAACTAAAATCTGAACTGAGAAGAAAAACTAAGTTTTCTTCAAGATATATCTCCCCAAAACCCTAATCTGAGCTCAAAAAGAAAAGCTCAAGAAAAGGTATCAAAACTTCCCAATAAGCTTGCACAAAAGCAGAAAAAAACACACTTTTTGCATGCACATACTGTTAGACCTCTAAAAATAGGCCAAATCTGCTTTGAAAGAAAATAAAACACCTTATCTCTCCACTAGGAATCTCAAATCCAACCAAGGAAATATCTCTCACAAATATGCTAAAAATAGCAAAGAGATAAAACAACTTGTTTTATCCTTGCTTTACATAGCTTGCATATTTAATTATTCTCTCAATTTGACTCAGTTTTTTGCAACCTAAAGATTTTTTGGAAATCTTTTGCAAAACAATAATAAGCTTATCTCCACAATTTTAATATCTGATTTTTCTTATAAAAAATCATAAAAATAATTAAAACGCTCTATTACATATTTAATTGTTTTCCTTTAAAAAATAATTTAAAAATAAAGTGCCTAAAATATGAAATTTAATCTAAGGCATATCTCTCCAAGATTTAATTGATTTTCTTGAAAATCAATTACAAAAAATAACTAAGGCTCTCATTCATATTTTAATTGATCTTCTCAAAATCAATTAGGAAACCTAAGGCATTGGACATTCTTCATTCTCCACTAAGGCAAAGGCACAAATGTTAATATTTAAATCACAAGCCCTAGATACTTAACCAAAACCTAAAATCATTGAAGCCAAGACTTACAAAGTCTTATGAATTTTCCTAAAGCTCGACCTAGGCATATGCAAATAAATGAAGACTTAAACAAAGTTGACCTAGGGCATGTCAAAATTTGGCCCCTCATGGTATTAAGCTTCAAATTTTAATTTCAAAATGCAAAAAAAAGGACCCTAAGTTTGAATTTGGGCAAGTAGAACAAAGACAAAGGGGAAACCCTAATCCTCTATCCTTTCGCACTTTTCAACTTTGAAAGTTTGGGTCTGCCTAGGAAGAGATATCGTCGCCATGAAAGCTTGACTTTGCAGCTTGGGAATGCCTTGGAAGCTTCAGATTTTAACTTCAAATGGTTGATTCTTCACTGTTGTTCATGGTAATTTGTCTTCATAGTATTTTGTGGCTTTTCCCATCATTTTGAAGGGCAAGAATGACCTTCTAAGGCCGCGGCCTATGCATATATTATCTCTAATTTTTCCTTGTATTTCATTTCTCTGTGCTTTCCTTGTCTCTTGTTGGCCACCATGGGAGAGCTCGACCCTTATTCTTGAGAGCTCTTAAGAGCTTGGCCACAGATTCTCTATTCTTCTATGGGCATCACAAGGTAAGCTTCACTCTCTCTATTATTCTTTCTAGTCAAACCAAAGCTTTAGAAGCTTATATGCAAAGAAATAATTATTGTTTCTTTACAAACAAAATGCAGACCAAGTACTAGCCATGCCATGAATATGTGATTCTAGGTTTCTTCTATGAATTTCTCACTGTACCTCACATCCTTTATCTTCAAATTTTGATTTAAATACAACAAACTCAACATGGTTTCCATACTTTTAGTGGTTTTGTATTTGAGAACTGCTCCTCCATTTGGCTGCGCCATGAAAGCACAAATAGTGCTTGTAATCTGCATTTTGATGTAAAACCCTTACATGGGTGACTTCTGATTCTAAAAGGAAACCTTTATTTATCTTCCTGTTGAAAACCCCATGTGGCTTTAGCTGAAAATTGTAAGAACTTCATTCTAATAAGAAACCCCAATATGGGTATTTAGAAAAATGGAAAAACTCTTTGTCTCTAGAATAAATTTACTCATCTTTGCATTTTGAATTCAAATCCTCCTATGGATATCCTTTATATTGAAGCACAAAAACTGCATCTTTGTCAAAAACCTAATGTGTCTATCCATTATTTTGAATAAATCTACATTTTAATAAAAAATGTTCATATGGGTATTCTGGAAACCATAATAAGTCTGTATTTGAATTTAAACCCATCATGTGGGTTTTTCCATTTTCTGAAAGAAATTGCTTACTCTTGTATTCTTGATTAAAATCAACATGGTATTTGGTAATAATGGAAAAACCAATTAAAACTTGAACATTTCCTTACATTGATAGTTCTGGAAACCCTATAAAACTTGTGTAAAAATAGCTTTGAAAGCTAGAAAAAATTCCACACATTTGCATTCTTTGTCTAGTTGTAGCTGCGATAAAATTGTAGACTTTACCTATTCTGAGGGCTAACTCCATGCCTTTAAAAAGCATCATTTGGCTTTCAGCCACTGTAATACCATTCTTGATCATATTTGATGCATTCCCCATTCATTTGATGTACTTCAGCTTTCGTGTTTCAAAGTAACACTCACAGGAATAACATATTTTAAGACAGAAACTATTAAAAAATGTTTTGTATTCTTCTTCATAGTTCACAAACCTCATAATGTTTTCACAAAACTGAACCTCTGCAAATACTTCCATGCTATTATTGCTTAGTGCTTTATTGATAAGGCATTATGTATGCATGTTCACTATCACCGTCATGAGATGAAACATTGCTACTTCTTATGAATGGACAATAGATCTAATGCTTTGATAACTGAAAAAACCTCTTTATTCCTTCATGTATGGCTTAGATGAGAATGATAATTTTACTTTCTTTCTCATCCCACTTGTAATGTATAAGGGACAACATGCTGAGCTCTACCCTTGTGGGAGCCTGTTTTTCCCCACATGCTTGGTCTTCAAAAGATAATCAACCTCATGAATTTTCCTATACCTGCACAAGGAAACAAACAATGTTAGCATAGAAACAAATATATGATGATGATTTTCTCTCTTTCAGTTCATTTTTTTGCTCCTTCCTTTAGTTGGTTTTATGCATTGCAAGGATTGAAATATATCTCTATTAGTATGGCATGTAGTATGGTTCATATCCCGAGCTCTTAATTGACACCCCTCTCATTCTTTTGCAAGTACATTCATGAGCGGAAGCAGGATGGAGCAGCTATGAAGCATTGAACGAAAACCAACTCAGGCAATGACAGATATGTCCCATGTTATTTGTCACTTTCACTTTCAGTTGTATATTTCCTTTCTTGTCATGAATGGAAACGGTTAAAACCACGGCTTGTGTGGATATTTGAATTTCTTCTTTCATTTCCATTCTAAAAGAAATAAATTGAAATGGAAATTTGTACCATCATTTGTATTCTTGAAATCAAATGAATACATGTAATATAAATAACTTCATGAAATAATGAAAGCATTCTATTATGCTTTATCATTTGTATACTCAGTTCTATACTTCATTTGATGTAAATTATTTGAGCAATACTTCTGAAACTCAGCTTCCTTAAGACACTTGCATGACTGTCACTTGGTGAATGATAAATATAGTGTGAAAAACACTTAAGCATATGCAGAAATAACTGTATTTTCACTTTCAAATATAACAATATTTAATCAGCTCCACCAATTGAGCTGTAGTGAAAAATTCGTAACAATGACATAAGGAAATATGGTATATGGTGTCATCTTGGAGATGTTGAAGAAGTTTCCAGTAGAAAATATGCAAATACAATGAATTGTAGAGCATTTTAGGGTTTACAGTGTACTTTACAAGGTGTTTATCAGCTTTTGAAGTTGGAGTGCATTTAATGCAAAATTAGGAAAAATTGGTGAGTCATAAAGTAAGGAAATAAAGTCAAATTAAATTACATTTAAAAAATTGGAAGAAGAAGAGCGAGCTGAAGAAAGTTGGAAAGTGATTGGAAGAAATTGGCATCAAACCCTACTTCTAGTCAAAGCTTGAAAAGGTTTTTTTTTTTTTTTTAACCTTGTGGATTCTAGTTTGAAGTTACTTTACAAGTAATTTGAGGAAAAGAAATGGTTGCACCTATTGTTGTGGAAGTTTCTGAAAGACCACGACCTAAATTCAAGAGATATTCTTTGAAAGTATTTGAAATGGACCCCTTGGGTGTGTTCTCGCACATTCCTGTTAATTTTTTACCCATTGAAGACACCAAAACATATATTCATGGAAAGTTGGAAGAATTCAACCACTAAGGACTTAGGGATTTATGGATGGAAGAATTGACAAGGGATGATCATTTTGTAAAACCCAAGTATGAAAACATAGTATAGAAGAAGTTGGATGTGTGGAATTTGTTCCTTAAGTTTTCAAATGAAATGGACTCAATTTTTTTAGGATGGCACTAAGTAGAGTGCATGATAAATTTATGTGGACAAGCGTAGTAGGATTAATCACTAAGGAAGTGATTCAAGTTGTAATTGGTCTTTGCGCCACTGGACCTTTGCCAGTGTTGAAAGCCATGTAGAATGATGTAGTTATGAAGCTAACTAGATCCACATTTGATGACAAAGCTTTGACTACTAGGCCTATCACAAACCCAGTTGTGAAGTATGTTGCTATCATGATTGGACAAAAAATATATTTCACCAATCGAGGGAATTTTGTGTCTGCCACAACAATTCATACCACATATGAAATGTTAGTAAATTGAAGAGACTATGATTTGTGTGAGTTGCTCTGACAAAAAATTTTAGAGAATTTGAGCTTGATCAAGACAAAGAAGCACTCCTTTAATTTTGGGACATTAGTAGTTTGTCTATTATTTCACTTTTTGAGGGAGTTACCAAGAAGGAAGAACATCATATGGGAATGCAACAGGCTAGTTGCTCATCAAAATTTTGAGCACCTATACAGTCTTGGAGACTTTAGAGAATAGAATAATGCATTGACTACATTCTTTGCAATTTTCCAGAATGATATGCATGAAAGAGAAAAGGTTCCTAGAAGCCTGGTGAAAAAGTATGCAAAGGACATAACCTTTCTTATGAGTACTGATGAATGCATCATGGAAGAATTTGAACCCAAAACTCTCTAGATAGAACCATTGGGATATGAGATAGATGGACAACTTGTTGAGAGGTTTATTGAAATACTACTAAGTAGTCCAAGGGACCCCTCTCTGCCCCCACATGGAACTATGAGGAAAAAGCTAAACAAGTGCATTTAGAGACTTTTGCAGCTCATAGAGAAAAAATAACAAGAAATAATGTTGAGGCATTATTCAAAGGGTCATTTTCTAAAGAAGACATTGATGAATTGAATGAATCTCTTGATGAGAGAAAGTTCAAGGCAGCTAAACTACTTGTTATGCCTTGCATAACCACCCCATCTTGTTTTGGATCAAAATGGGCCCCCTTTGTGTTTGTTTGTCCTTGGTGTTTTTTTTGGGTCTTAGGAGTTGTTATTTTTCCTCCTAAGACCTTGTTTCTTTTGCTTTTGTGGGTTCAGGATGTGGGATGAAACTGGACTCAAAACTTTGTAAAAGTTCATGGTATGTTTCTAGTTTCGGCTCTGCTCCTTGTTGTTTTGGTTTCTTCGTTGTTTTGCTCATGTTCGGCCTTTGGGATGGTTTCCTCCCTTGGGTTTTCTTTTGTTTTAATTTTTCCTTCATTTCCTTTCCTTTTTTCAGAAGCAGAACTAGTGTATGATAACACCAAAGGTTGCTTGCACAGTCTATTGGAGACCTTTTCACTGTCCCCTTCCTTGAACCTGCTATCAATGGTTCTTGTTGAACTTGGATGACCAACCAAGCCCTGCCCAAACTCTCCTCCAAAGAGTTTCCCCTTGTGCTTTACCTTTGGTAAATCAACACCTTCTTGTAATTTGCTTACTCTTCCTTGGACTTAGAAGGGTCTAAGTGCCAACTTCTTCAACTTGCTAGAACTGCTTGCAGGGGAGTTGAAGATACTGTCTCCATGCTTTTTGCATCCAAATTGATCCATTTTGAAGGTCCTTTGGTCTTCACTTTACCCGATCTCAAGACCTGGCCTAGATGAGGCCTAAACTCTACTAGCCCTTACCAGTCACTCATTGGCTTTTTCTACCAAAATTCTCCACACAACCTAGCAAAAAAAACACATTTCTTGACACCATTTTCACGTTTTTAAATCTTGCATTGGTTGTCAAGTCTTTGTCAGTACCGTACAGGTGATTTCTTTGATCTTGGAGAAGAGGCCTAATTACCCTATCTTCTAGGGTTTCACTATTTCCTCCTTCAAAGCTATTGTCACTGGATTGATTGAAGCTCCAATCATTTTGCTAAGTAAAGACCTTACCTTATCCCACCTGAAGCCATATGGATTCTGTATAGTGCACCTTTCCCCTGCCTATATTCTCAATTTTTCTCTTCCAAACTCCTAACCGGGCAGCTAACACTCGCCTAGGGTTTGGTCTTGCAAAACATCTAGCTTGGCTCTTTTGATTTCCTACCATTACATATTTACAATGGTATGGCTTCCCTCCCATATTCAACCAATCTCAGGAATATCCCGTGGTTAGTGTCTATGGGGAAGCCATTTCAAGTCTTGCTACTCAAAACAGAGAAACCTAACACACTACAATCCTATCTAAGAATTCAAATCAATAAATCTATTCTATGGAACCTGAATAAACGATGAGAATTGATCTAAAAATATTCTATGAACAAATAAAATAGAGATAAAACTGTATCTACAAAGCCTTTTATGCCACTGCTCAAAAACACACGAGATTTTCACACAAATACAAAAATCTGCAAATTGTCTTCTATTGCACACAACAAAAATTGATTACAATCACTAACTACTGCTTCTACGAGCCATTCCATCTATTTGGGATGCCATTACCATCTTTCAAGGGTAGTTGCTCCAGCATTTCCCTAATTTCAAGGGATTCCTAATGCCAAGTAAAGTGCATGCAACCAAACAAGTTCATCATGCAATCTTGCAACATTCTTGCAACTCTGCCTTTAACCTTAATTATAGGGCCTTAATCTCCTTAAACTCGAACCAACAAATCCTTATCTATCCCATGGCATCTCTAAACAATGAGGATAGCACACTAAATGCATTATATCCTACCATATGCTATCCAAAGCTTAATAAAGCAAAATTTAACAACTTTGATAACCTAATGATAACTTTAGTCCTAGTGACTAACTTAACACACAAATGAGACCTACTAAGGTCCAAAGAAAACACATCAAAATACCTGACTTAGCTAAGGTCAGTACAAGCCAAAATTGTGAACAAACAAGGTGGAGGTCAGCCTAGGTGCCCCTGCACCAAGAACTAGGATGGAAACCAAACTCAAAACTTTGTAAAAAGTTTCGGGTTCGGTTTTGGTTCCAACCCTACTCCTGTTGCTTTTGTTTGATTTTCTATCTTTGTTTTGTGTCTTGCCTGGGTTCAATTTTCATTATGATCCCGTTTGCATCAGTTTCTTTATCATTTTTTATTTTGGTGCTTCTTCCTTTTTGTCGGGAGTGGAATTGGTTTTGGTTCCAATCCCACCCCTGTTTCCCTTTGTTGTCTTTTTCTTTGTTGTGGGACCTGAACTAGATTTGGAATGGGATGTGAGACTTGGGTAAAGTTTCATGTTTTGTCTCGGATGCACTTTAGCATCTGCCTTTCCTTTGATTCACGCATTGGTTGAATACTCATTTATGTCTTTGACTCTACCCCCAACCTACTGCATTAATGGCATTAATTGCAACCCTCTCACACACGCGAAATGGGTTTTTAAACCTTAATCAAGGTTATTATTGCTCATAATTGTTATTTGAAGCATTTTTATGACCCAAAGCTAAAGAAAACTTGAGAGGAGCACAAGCTGATCATGGGCACATGTTGGTGAGTGAATTCTTGTCGAGTTTCAACCTTTCTTGGTGCATTTTGAGGTAGATGTTTATTCTTCTTCCGTTCCATTTTTGTAATTTCCTTCTCTATCATTTGTGTGTTCTTCGCGCGTTTGCAAGACCTTCTCTCGCGAATCTTCGCTCGTTTCTTTGTCTATTTCACTTGTTGTTTCCTGTTTGGTTTTGTTTTCTTTTGTTTTTCATGTGGTCTTTTTGTCTTTTCTCATTTGTTTTGGTTGTTCTCTTGTTGTTTTCATCATTTGGTGGTCGTGTTTGTACTGTCGTGCCCTAGTTTTTAATTAGGGTTTCATTTTGAGGGATTTTTTGTCTTTAAAAGTGTTCAAATTTATTTAATGACCCTTTTAATCCTATTACCATGTCAATTTAATGGTTTTGACATTAGGGTTTTGATGCCCTAATTTTTGTAAGTTGACGTGTCACACAAACTAGGATTTGAGCATTTGACCTTTACAATATCATGCTTTAAAAAGTTAAAATCTTGTTTTATCTAGTTAAGGGTGAAGCTAAGCCCCTCATTTGAAGTTTCTTTATGGTTTCATGTAATCTAAATATTAAGCCGATGTGGTTGGGTGTTTAAAATTGCTTTGTGTTAATGGTAAACTGGCAGAAGTAGAACTAGGAATGAACTCATTCCATAAGTGTTGCATAAGAATCCTATCCCAAAATGATCTCGCTTCCAATGAATGTTGACTTTGGTTTACATCTTTATGCTTCTAGCAGAAATGGAACCGGAGTGGGAAATGAAATTGGAACCATTGCCTGGTTTGAGGTCCAGTTCACGTTTCGATACCAGTTCCAGTCTTGTTTTGGTTTTGATCCCAATCTTGCCTATGGTAAAAGCCTTTTTGTTCCTGATTCTTTCTTGAATCTACTTCCTGTAGGTATAAAGTTTGATTAAGTATGGAGAACTACCAAGGGAATAATGGAAGATGGTATGAAGGGTAATGTATGATGTAATTATTTCCATGCCTTTGATGATCTAATCTAGGGTTGTATTGCAGGGGTAGAAGATGTCTGGAGCATTAGAAGAAGCTTCTCAAAGGGGAAGTCAAGCTGCAGAAAGTTCAAGACAAGGAACAAAGCCTAAAAAGATAAAGGTGGAGCAACTCCCATACACCTTAAGATATAAACATAAGAGTCCAACTCTCATGGCCAATAAGGTAGATTCAGATTGAGTTGACATCACAGATACAAACTTGGGCCCATTAAATTATGAGGAGTTGCTTGAAGAAACTTTCACAGAGGATGCAATAGGGAGAACAAAAAGAATTGTGCAATCTGGATTGGAACATGTGGCCCTCTTTCCTCTATCATTCCAATGTCTTGAGCTCATACTTATTGTAGTAGGAGCATATAACCCAACAACAAGGCAATGTGTGGACTTGCAAGGGAATATCATCATTGATCTTACTCCACAGATGATAAGGTTCATGTTTAATGCACCTACTCCACGGAACCCGAAGCAACTCAATGAAACAGAAGCACTACAATTGTATAGCAACAAGAAGGAAGCTAACATGACCCACATGAATAAGAAATGGATGAGGGTGGGGAAGAAATCCCTGTCCAAGCTTCCCGATTAGCCTAAGAGATCAGATTTTAGCAAGGAGATTAGTGACATAATTATGATTCTCTCTAGAGTGTTCGAGAAGAGAGATTCTTCATGCTTCAAGAAATGGATGTTTCCATTCATACAAACCATTTTGGATGATAGACATCAATTTGATTGGCCAATGATTATATCAGAGTGCCTACATAACCAGATGCTCAGAGTGAGAGAGACAAAGAGTTTCTTTATGAATTCCTATGTGATATATGTAGCTGCAAGGAGGGGCATTTTCCCTGGTCTGAATACAGTTGGAGTATTAGGAGAATCTCCTAGACAAAAGAAGGTGTGGGATCACTATGATCAGTTAACTTTGCAAACTTCTGAGTTGCATTATAGAAGAGTTAATGATGCATTCTCTTATGTAATCATTAATCAATTAACAGGAGATGCAGGGTATAGACTAAGCAGGGATGCTATGGAATTCATTACAGAATGGGGACATTGGTACATCCAATACCCTAAGTTCACCTACTTCAGGTTGGTCAGTTTTGATGCCCATCCTCATTTGCTTCCAAGATACTGCAGTAACATTATTGTTTTAATGGAATTTATTTATCAAGCCATAGGGGCAAATGTCAAATTTGCTAACAAACATAAGCCTGGTTTTCATAAATTTTCCATGAAGTTAGCAAAGTATAGTTGTGCACACAATGTGGCAGCAAAGGTAATTTATGATGAATTAATCTATTTGAAATTGGGCTTATATACATCTAGGAAGCATTTTGATCCCAAGCATAAGATGAATGGTTTTCTCCCTACTATCTTTGATAAACATTTCAATTTGTTAGAAGATTTATGGATGGATCTATAAGATGAATATGATGTGAGAAGGAGGAATTATGAAAGATTTCCCATCCCATTAATGATTGAGTATGGGATGAAGGAAGATATTCCTGACACATTATCAGATGATGGTGTAACCTTGGGGCCCCAGTATGATGCTGAAAACATAGGTACCAAAGACTTGGATCTAGTGAACTAGGATGAAGAGGAGTCCATTGACATCAAGAAAATTACAAGGACAGTCCTGGATAGAAGTATCTAGTGGGTGGTCATGAGGATTAAGGAGCCAGAGGATAAAATTTCTAAAAAGAGAAAAGCTGCAGGTACCACCCAAGGGTATAAAAGAACAAAAAGAAGGATAGCTCCTAAGGAGCAATTGGAATTTTTCCCTCCCAATTTTGGAGAAGAGCCTCATCTAGCAATACCTACTCAGGATGTTCATGAATCACAAGGAGAGGAGGCCACAACAGAGGCTGGAGGAGAAGCCTCATCTCAACCTGGTGCTTCAACAACTGCTAGAGGTGAAACCTTAACACAACCTCCCCTTGTAGAGAAACCTATTGAGGAGATTCCCACTGGAAGTCGTCATAAGGAGGATGAATCTTTAAAAGGAAAAGATCAAGAGGTGGAAATACATGATATAGATACAAATTGAGAGATATGCAAGAATTTGCTTCTAGAAAATTGAAGAGAATAAAATTTGAAGATGATTGGGTGGATGGCCCTGATACAACTATACATCAACAAGTGTTTTCTAGTTATGATGAGTATCTCATTGAGCAAGGTACGCAAGAATGAGGTGGTAGTAGAATGTTCTTCCCAGTTGGGTGCCAAATGGCATGGTCAGCAAAACAACCATCTTTCCTATTCTTCAAGAATCAGAAGAAAATTTCAACCTTGAATTCCTTGCAGCTCGTTCCTCTTCACAACCACTTTCCTATTCTTCAGCAATCTAAAGACAATTTCAACCTTGGATCCCTTGCAGCTCGTTCCTCTTCTTCTGGCATATTTTGGATAGGGATGCATCCCTTGTCAATTGCAACAAATCATGGATAGCTATTTGTTGTACCCAAAACCAATTTTTTTGCTTCACTAAGGCATTTTGCTTAATTGAGTCTTAATCTTGTTCAAGTGATGTCAAAAGGTCATTTTTAGGGTTTGTAAATATGGAGTTGGTGTCTATGTCATGTCAGTCTGTTACTGAAGAATTTTGAGAAAAGTGGAAATTTGAAGGAAAATCATCAAAATTCTCTTTGGAGAGGGGAGCACATTCTCAAAACAGCGCCCTATCTTTTAGGGGCTCAGATCCTATTTTTAGGGTTTGTCCCTTCTAGCAGACATTTTTCTGGCATCACATCAACTTTGCAATGAGCTATCAAGTTTGTCAAATGGACCTGTTTTGCTCGAGTTATGGGGGATACAGTGTAAAACGAGAGGGAAGCGAGAATTGGCTAACACTAGAGAAAAGCGCAACTTTTGAAAAAGGCGCCCATCTTTTTGAGGTGTTAGATGAAGGTTTTTGACTAAATTCCATCCAAGATGTTTATCTCACATTTGTTCGAGCTTCGCGACGCATCCGTCAGTGGGTGAATCTGAGTTGCAGAAGTGCTTGAGCTAGAGGTCAAACGTAGGGTCAAATCCTAGTGAAAATATCAAAGGAAAAGCAAAATAGCACATTTTTAGAAAAGTGCCTGAGCTTTTCAAGCCTTTAATGCCTTCTTTTCGATGGTCTCAGATATTCAATTTGTCTGTGTTATGTTTAGCTTTCCATTGCTTGTGTCTATCAGATCAAAGGATGACTCAGCAGCTTGCAGTCGGAGTTTTAATGTTATTTTGGTCAGTTCCAGAAATGGTTAATTTTGGAGGAAAAAGAGAAACTTTTCAAAAATGCGCCCTTGATTTTCACCCCTAAGATGATGTTTTCTAGAGAAATGTGCCTTTGCATCTGTTGTACAGAATGAAGTCAACTCCGCAGTGAACCTGAGATCCAGTCCAGAAACTTGGTAAATAAGAAGTTATGAGGATTTTTTTTTCCCTTCGTACGAGATGAAGATGAGAAAATTTGACTAAGTCTAAGAAAAAGTGCAAATTTTGAAAAAGGCGCTTGGATTTTTGAGCCTTCAGATGTTAGTTTTATGATGTTCAGTCTCAAGGTACCTTTTGATCAGTTTTCGTCCTACTCTGCGATGCACTTGTCAGCTAGCTAATCGATGGAGTCAGTCAGCCAGTGTCAGAGGATGAATAGAGGTCTCAAAAGAGGTTTTAGTCTAAATTTTCATAAAATTGGCTAAGTCTAGAATTTGCCTTAAGAGGTCAAAGTTGAGTTTTCGAAGAAAGTTAACTGGTGCACCCTAACTTGAGTTCTGACTACAGTTAGACTAAACGATTTTTGGGTTGTCATCTCCAATTCATATATTGGCATGTTGAGTGATCTTTCAGTTCGCATGTCGAGTTAACTATTTTGCATGTTCAATTAACAAGTTCACATGTTGAGTTAACTTGTTTGCATGTTCACTTAACTGAAGATTTTGCTTGAAAATCAACTTGAGTTTGCATGCATGGAAAATTTTGGTTGAAATTGTGAAGACTTTGTGAAGTTGGAAATTCATCTTTGTCAACTGGAGTTCTAAAAAGGGATGGCATATTTAAATTAAATCATGAAGCATATTTTGTGAAGTATGGCGAATTTATCTTTGTCAACTGGAGTTTCCAAAAGGGACGCCATATTTAGAGTTTTTAATAGATTTAAAGCATGAGGTTGAAGTTGGCTCTTCACTTTTTGAATGTCAACTGAAGTCTTAAAAGGGATGCTTTAATTCTTATTTATGAATTTAGTGAAATTTGAAGATGGCGAATTCAATAAAGAATGTCAACTGAAGTCAAAATCGCATGATTGTTTTAAATAAATTTGCAATTGAAGATTAAAAGGGAAACCCTAAAGCATGGCACTTTATGTAGCTTATTTTAGTTTCAGTTAACTAAAATGAGGTCCAATCACAAGCCAAGCTCATTTTTCAAGGATTTCATGCTTTGTGCAAATTTCAAAGATGAAAGGCTATTTATTCAATCATTGGTGTCCATTATTTCTTCATCTTAACCTTCAAAGTTTATATTCTTCTTGAGCGAGCAACAAGCTAAAGGTGCTACAGGTGTCAAAATTCAGCGTTCTTCATAGCAACGGATTCAGATTATTTAGAGGAAGAAGATTCCAAACTTTGTTTTCAATTTGCATGCAGGTTACATCAAATCCAAGTTAGAGATAGGCGAATTCTATAGAAGCAGAACAAACAAAACCTTCTATCTTCTGTCTTATTTCTTCTATTTCTCATCTTAGGTACTTTCTTCGCATGTTAAAGAAAATGGAAAAATATTTAGAATCTGACCATCTGGGTTCGCCTACTTCAGTATTTGCAGCAAAACCCACATCTTAGATTTTTTCGAGAAAATCGCCCCGTAGTCTTCATTTTGAAGCTCTATGCTTTTTTCCGATAATTTCTTTGCATGTGGGATAAAATCACATCTTTTTGAAAATCACATCATCTGGGTTTTTTCATAATTACGTTGTGCACAAAACCCATGTTCCAGATTTTCTCATGAAAAATTGCCCCAGGAAGCTCTAAAAACACTTGCTTTTGTCCACTAAAAAGTCTCTGCATGCCTAGCTAAAACTCACTTTTTTGAATTTTTATTGATCTGGGTTTGCTTAGAATTTGATTCTGCACAAAACCCACGTTTCAGAAAAATTTCAAAAAACTTTCCCGCGGTGAGCTATTTTTAGCCTTGTCCAAAGCTTTTTCAGCCTCTTCAGAAAGTTGTCAGAACATAGCCGTGTTCATAGTCAACGGGCAAGTTTTTCAGAAGGCAGTTCAACTAGACTAAATTTAAGACCAAATCGATCTTAATTTAGGTTTTCATCAAAGTAGTTGGAAAAAGGAACAGAGATCACTCCATTTATGGAGTCGCCAAAGTCATTCAGATACTATGCCATTATCTTCATGGAGATGGTACCTACGCTGATCTCAAGGCTGTGCAAACTAAGTTTCAGAAGCATGTTCGTGATATCTTGATGGAGATTTTGGATCACATTTCAGTGATTTCAGCTAGTTTCAAGAAAGTGGCTGAAAATATCAAAGAATGCGATCAAGGATGATGACAAGGAATTGAAGAGGCAGATTATTATTTTGGACAGCATCAAAGTGCCAAGAGACAAATGGATTGATGAGTTCTTGGTCGAAGTGTTAGATCGAGATGACATGGAGTGATCTGCCAGTTGGAACCTGCAGTTAGCTTCAAGGGTTGAGTCATGAGCAACAGTTAACTCAACTTTCAGTCTTGAGTTCACTTGCTGACTTCACACATGCTTATCTCTTCCTTGGAATTATCTTCACAGGAGTTAGGGTTAGGGTTTCCAGTTAACTGAAGGTAGTGTCCAGTTGACTTTTCTTTAAATAAGGGCGTGCATGCTTGCACATTGTCCATTTAGGTTAAATGTTTTGATTAACTGATGGTAGCTTTCCAGTTAACTGTATAGTTTGCTTTATTAGGGTTTAGCAATAAATCTTGCATGCATTGCAAGACTGTAGTTGACTCAAGGTGATTTTAGGGTTCCCTACACCTTTCAATGTCTATAAATAAGAGCTTTTTCTCATTTGTACACAACTTTTGTGTGATAGCATACATGCGGTGCCTACCTTGCCTGTAGTATCGCTATTATTGTATCTCTTCAAGAACTTTTGCATGAGAGAAATATATGCTGCACCTACCTTGCCCTCAATATTGCTCTTTTTGTATCTGTTCATGTGTCTTTACTATTATGATGAATTGTTATGCCACATAGGGTTTCATGCAATTATAATGGTGAATTTTTTTCCTATTTTGTGTTCAATAAACTTGTTCAGATTGAGATGATAGTTGCGCCACCTTGCCTTCAAGTAGATAATCTGCACTTGATTATCGTATGTTGTTGTGAACAATAAACTTGTTCAGATTGAGATGATAGTTGTGCCACCTTGCCTTCAAGTAGAGAATCTGTATTCAGTTTATTGTGTGATGTTGTTACCAATAAACTTGTTTAGATTGAGTTGATAGATGCACCACCTTGCCTTCAAGTTGAGAATCTATACTTGTTTATCGTCTAATAATCATTCCTGCTCCATTTCCTCATGCTCTGTTTTCTTGAGGAAACTGGATAGATTTAAAGTAGTTAGCTTAGTTGTAGTTAATGATCTGCGAAACCAGAAAATCCTTAGCTATAACGTTCTTGGTTTTCTTAACCTTGTGCCTCTTCCAGCTGAGAACAAAAATATAGGATTTAGATTACTTTTCTTTTCCACGCATTCCAGCACTATGAGGGAGCTTCCCCTCCTAATTTGAAGAGCACTCATTACGTAGTGTGCATAGTTGTCCATACAAACCTGCACTCCAGAGGTGTTAGTTTTTATGCCAACAGTTTTCTAGCGTCCACTGTGGGGCACGAGGCAAGAAAACTTCAAGAAAAGCTTACACTTTATTTCACGGGAATCACACTCTGGCATCTGATTGCATGATCCACACAAAAGAAATGGATGATAACAACAATAATGCTGATAGGCGATGTCCACCCCCATTACCTTGGTGTAATAAAATTGGACCTTTGGCTTTTGAGGTAAATCATGAGTTACCTAAAGGGTCAAGGAAGCGCTTTCCACGGTTTCACGGTGATGGAACTCAACACCCAGAGGACCATTTTTCTATGTTCACAATGGCTTGCACCATCTTGCATGTAGCACATGAAGACATCGTTGTGCATCTCTTTGTCGAGACTCTTGTGGGAAATGTTGCCAACTGGTTCAATCACCTGGCGCCAAGCAATATCACAAGCTGGGCAACAATGAGCGAGAAATTTTTGGCAAGATTCAAGCCTGCTGAAGACAATCATATGTTGTTCGCCCAGCTCACAAATTCAAATATGGAGCACAAAGAACACATGAGGGATTTTGTAGCAAGATTTAATCGTCTTGTTGCAAGAGTTTCTTCTACACTCGATCCATCACCGGAGATTCTGATAAGTTGTTTCATAAATGCTCTTCCATCAGAGATAGCTTTCTTCCTCAAGACGGCCAAAGCAACAGAGTTGAAGAGTGCACAAGAACACACCATTGAATTGGAGGATAATTTGATCACTTCTGGCTTGATGAAAATAGATTCCATTAGATCTTCAGTTCAACAACCGTACCAACCAAAGAGAGACAATCTTCAACCACGGTTGCCAATATCTCCACCAAGATCAATGATTGAGGTTGCACACAGTGCAGTATTTTGTCCTTTCCATGACGATGATGAACATTTAGGATCCACATGTCCAGAGAACTTGAGAATGATCCAAATCATGGGATATACAGAAGTTTCCCCAGTTCTACTTTTGTACCAGAATCAACTTCGGATGTTGTCTCACCACAGACGAACAACTTCGATGGCGACTTCGCAGTGGGATACTTTGATGAAGAACCCATAAATGAAAAAGAAGAATATCGTCAGTACGCTCCTCCTATGTTCACACGTGCTCGACACTTCAAGACACAGAAAGAAGAAGAAGAAAGGCAGAAATCAAATGAAGAGGGGAAAGAAGTGCCTCTCACTTCTAAACCCAAATATTCACATGAAATTACTATGCCAGTTGCTCAAGAGACGTCTTCAACAAATTTTGACATTGTAGCTTCCATGATGAAGACCAAGGTACAAGTCTCACAACTAGAATATCTTCAGCACCATCCAGAAGAACTAGATCAGATTCTCGAGGTTGCAAAGAAATAGGCAGTGCTCAAGTCATCTGTTCTAGCAGGAGCAAAGCCTGAAATAGGTCCTGGTAATTGTGCGTCTCTGTCAGAGATAAAAGTTGAAGACCAGAACATTGCTTGTTCTAAAAAGAGACCGACAGAGGAAGTGAAGTCATGGACAATACAGTTTGATGGAGGTTGTTCAAAATTTTTAGAAGAAGGGGAATTGATCATATCCCCTAAAGAGTAGTTGAACCCAGTTGCACACTTCCAGCAATTGGAGTTAACTAAAGCTGAAAAAGAGGTGCTTTTGCAAGGCCTCAAATATGCCAAAGACATGGGAATCAAACTCCTATGTTTTAAAGGTGATGTAAAGCTGATCGATGAGCCGGTCAAAGGATATTATCAAATCATAAAAGATCACCTACGGCATTATAGAAATCGAGTTTGGAACTCGATTGACTGGTTTGAAGAATTCAACATCCCAAGGATGGATGACAATAGAACTAATACCTTCGGGGTATTAAATTTCCCATTTACATCATATTCTGACTTTTGTCAGAGTACCTTTGCATGGATAGATGACTACCTAAGAATCTTCATCCCAGAAGGATTACCTCCTACAATTCCCATCAGAAGAGAAGTCAAGCCTTTTAGGCAGAAATGACATTGGTGGGAGGCTCTCCCCACTGCTATGCAGCAGACAATATCCAAATCACTTCATCTTTCCAGGGGAGGAGTAATATTGTCAATATTTTGTAAGTAATTTCTTATGCTTTATCGTTATGTTGTTTTGTTTTTCCCCGTTCTGTGTTGTTTTATCGTGTTTTAGGTGATTTAAGTAGTCTTGTTTTAGGTGATTTTTAGGTTAATTTTTTAGGAAAATTCAATGTTTTAGGTGATTAGGAAAGTCTTGACTCCATATACCCAACTTATAAGTCACTGGTCTATGAAACACTGAGATTCCAGGGATCTCCTATGCTGTAAGTATCCGACATGGTCACCAAACAGAGCCTAATGTTTTACCCAAAACCAAAATTTTTGCTTCACTAAGGCATTTTGCTTAATTGAGTCTTAATCTTGTTAAAGTGATGTCAGAAGGTCGTTTTTGGGGTTTTTAAATATGGAGTTGGTGTCTGTGTCATGTCAGTCTGTTACTGAAGAAATTTGAGAAAAGTGGAAATTTGAAGGAAAATCATCAAAATTTTCTCTGGAGAGGGGAGCACATTCTCAAAAGGGCACCCTATCTTTTAGGGGCTCAGATCCTATTTTTAGGGTTTGTCCCTTCCAGTAGACATTTGTCCAGCATCACATCAGCTTTGCAATGAGCTATCAAGTTTGTCAAATGGACCTGTTTTGCTTGAGTTACGGGGGATACAGCGTAAAATGAAAGGGAAGTGAGAATTGGCTAACACTAGAGAAAAGTGCAGCTTTTGAAAAAGGCGCCCATCTTTTTGAGGTGTCAGATGAAGGTTTTTGACTAAATGCCATCCAAGATGTTTATCTCACATTTGTTCGAGCTTCGCAACACATCTGTCAGTGGGTGAATCTGAGTTGCAGAAGTGCCTGAGCCAGGGGTCAAACGTAGGGTCAAATCCTAGTCAAAATATCAAAGGAAAAGAAAAAGAGCACAATTTTAGAAAGGCGCCTGAGCTTTTCAAGCCTTTAATGCCTTCTTTTTGATGGTCTCAGATATTCAATTTGTCTGTGTTATGTTCAGCTTTCCGTTGCCTGTGTCCGTCAGATCAAAGGATGACTCAGCAGCTTGCAGTTGGAGTTTTAATGTTATTTTGGTCAGTTCCAGAAATGGTTGTCTGGAGGAAAAAGAGCAACTTTTCAAAAAGGCGCCCTTGATTTTCACCCCTCAGATGATGTTTTCTGGAGAAATGTGCCTTTGCAACTATTGTACAGAATGAAGTTAGCTCCACATTGAACCTCAGATCCAGTCCTGAAACTTGGTAAATCAGAAGTTATGAGGATTCTTTTCCCTTCATACGAGATGAAGATGAGAAAATTTGACCAAGTCTGAGAAAAAGCATAGCTTTTGAAAAAGGCGCTTGGATTTTTGAGCCTTCAGATGTTAGTTTTATGATGTTTAGTCTCAAGGTACCTTTTGATTAGTTTTCGTCCTACTTTGCGATGCATCTGTCAGCTAGCTAATCGGTGGAGTCAGTCAGCCACTGTCAGAGGATGAACAAAGGTCTTGAAAGAGGTTTTAGTCTAAATTTTCATAAAATTGGCTAAGTCTAGAATTCGCCTTAAGAGTTCAAAGTTGAGTTTTTGAAGAAAGTTGACTGGTGCGCCCTAACTTGAGTTCTAACTATAGTTAGACTGAATGATTTCTGGGTTGTCATCTCCAATTCATATATTGGCATGTTGAGTGATCTTTCAGTTCACATGTCAAGTTAACTAGTTTGCATGTTCAGTTAACAAGTTCGCATGTTGAGTTAACTTGTTTACATGTTCACTTAACTGAAGATTATGCTTGAAAATAAACTTGAGTTTGCATGCATGGCGAATTTTGGTTGAAATTGTGAAGAATTTGTGAAGTTGGCGATTCATCTTTGTCAACTGGAGTTCTAAAAAGGGATGGCATATTTAAATTAAAGCATGAATCATATTTTGTGAAGTATGGCGAATTTATCTTTGTCAACTGGAGTTTCCAAAAGGGATGCCATATTTAGATTTTTTAATAGATTTAAAGCATGAGGTTGAAGTTGGATCTTCACTTTTTGAATGTCAACTGAAGTCTTAAAAGGGATGCTTTAATTCTTATTTATGAATTTAGTGAATTTTAAAGATGGCGAATTCAATAAAGAATGTCAACTGAAGTCAAAATTGCATGATTGTTTTAAATAAATTTGCAATTGAAGATTGAAAGGGAAACCCTAAAGCATGGCACTTTATGTAGCTTATTTTAGTTTCAGTTAACTAGAATGAGGTCCAATCACAAGCCAAGCACATTTTTCAAGGATTTCATGCTTTGTGCGAATTTCAAAGATGAAAGTCTATTTATTCAATCATTGGCGTCCATTATTTCTTCATCTTAACCTTCGAAGTTTATATTCTTCTTGAGCGAGCAGCAAGCTAAAGGTGCTACAGGTGTCAGAATTCAACGTTCTTCATAGCAACGAATTCAGATTGTTCAGAGGAAGAAGATTCCAAACTTTGTTTTCAATTTGCATGCAGGTTACATCAAATCCAAGTCAGAGATAGGTGAATTCTATGGAAGCAGAACAAACAATACCTTCTATCTTCTGTCTTATTTCTTCTATTTCTCATCTTAGGTACTTTCTTTGCATGTCAAAGAAAATGGAAAAATATTCAGAATCTGACCATTTGGGTTCGCATACTTCAGTATTTGCAGCAAAACCCATCTCTTAGATTTTTTCGAGAAAATCGCCCCGTAGTCTTCATTTTGAAGCTCTGTGCTTTTTTCTGAGAATTTCTTTGCATGTGGGATAAAATTACATCTTTTTGAAAATTGCATCATCTTGGTTTGTTTAGAATTCTGTTGTGCACAAAACCCATGTTCCAGATTTTCTCATGAAAAATTGCCCTGGGAAGCTCTAAAAACCCCTACTTTTCTCGACTAAAAAGTCTTTGCATGCCTAGCTAAAACTCACTTTTTTGAATTTTTATTGATTTGGGTTTGCTTAGAATTTGATTTTGCACAAAACCCACGTTTCAGAAAAATTTCAAAAAACTTTCCCGCGGTGAGCTATTTTTAGCCTTGTCTAGAGCTTTTTCAGCCTCTTTAGAAAGTTGTCAGAACATAGCCGTGTTCACAGTCAATGGGAAAGTTTTTCAGAAGGTGGTTCAACTAGACTGAATTTAAGACCAAATCGGTCTTAATTTAGGTTTTCATCAGAGCAGCTGGAAAAAGGAACAGAGATCACTCCATTTATGGAGCCGCCAAAGTCATTCAGATACTGTGCCATTATCTTCATGGAGATGGTACCTACGCTGATCTCGAGGCTATGCAAACTTAGTTTCAGAAGCATGTTCCTGATATCTTGATGGAGATTTTGGATCACATTTCAGTGATTTCAGCTAGTTTCAAGAAAGCGGCTGAAGATATCAAAGAATGCGATCAAGGATGGTGACAAGGAATTGAAGATGCAAATTATTATTTTGGATAGCATCAAAGTTCCAGGAGAAAAAGGGATTGATGAGTTCTTGGTCGAAGTGTTAGATCGAGATGACATGGAGTGATCTGCCAGTTGGAACCTACAGTTAGTTTCAAGGGTTGAGTCATGAGTAGCAGTTAACTCGACTTTCAGTCTTGAGTTCACTTGCTGACTTCACACATGCTTATCTCTTCCTTGGAATTATCTTCACAGGAGTTAGGGTTAGGGTTTCCAGTTAACTGAAGGTAGTGTCCAGTTGACTTTGCTTTAAATAAGGATGTGCATGCTTGCACATTGTCCATTTAGGTTAAATGTTTCGGTTAACTGATGGTAGCTTTCTAGTTAACTGTATAGTTTGCTTTATTAGGGTTTAGCAATAAATCTTGAATGCATTGCAAGACTGTAGTTGACTCAAGGTGATTTTAGGGTTCCCTACACCTTTCGATTTCTATAAATAAGAGCTTTTGCTCATTTGTACATAACTTTTGCGTGATAGCATACATGTTGTGCCTACCTTGCCTGTAGTATCGCTATTATTGTATCTGTTCAAGAACTTTTGCACGAGAGAAATATATGTTGCGCCTACCTTGCCCTAAATATTGCTCTTTTTGTATATGTTCATGTGTCTTTACTATTATGATGAATTGTTATGCCACATAGGGTTTCATGCAATTATAATGGTGAATTATTTCATGTTTTGTGTTCAATAAACTTGTTCAGATTGAGATGATAATTGCGCCACTTTGCCTTCAAGTAGACAATTTGCACTTGATTATCATATGTTGTTGTGAACAATAAACTTGTTCGGATTGAGATGATAGTTGTGCCACCTTGCCTTCAAGTAGAGAATCTGTATTCAGTTTATCGTGTGATGTTGTTACCAATAAACTTGTTTAGATTGAGCTGATAGATGCGCCACCTTGCCTTCAAGTTGAGAATCTATACTCATTTATTGTCTGATAATCATTCCTACTCCATTTCCTCATGCTTTGTTTTCTTGAGGAAACTGGATAGATTTAAAGTAGTTAGCTTAGTTGTAGTTAATGATCTGCGAAACCAAAAAATCCTTAGCTGCAACATTCTTGGTTTTCTTAACCTTGTGCCTCTTCCAGCTGAGAACAAAAAGATAGGATTTAGATTACTTTTCTTTTCCACGCATTCCAGCACTATTAGGGAGCTTCCCCTCATAATTTGAAGAGCACTCATTACGCAGTGTGCATAGTTGTCCGTACAAACCTGCACTCTAGAGGTGTTAGTTTTTATGCTAACACTATTCTATGTTGCTTGGTCGCTCCCTTGAATGGTGGATCTTATTTTGTAGCCTTGGTGTCATCCAGTTGTCTTAGCCTGGGAGTCTATAAATTGAACTTCTGATGATATTGTAAAGGTCGGCTACTTGAAGCAAGGATTAGCCACCTAAGAGAGACAATAGATATAGTTATAGTTTTAAGATTTTGATGATTTCAAGTAGGATACTTTTAGACACTTTTTACATTTTTATGCAATTTAGGTAATTTCATAAGTTTAATAGTTAAGTGATGATGTTAATGAATCATAGTTATTCGTATGCGAGTGAAATTTTTTGTGCATAGTTATTTCTTATTTGATGCAAATCAATAGAAGAAGTCGGATCTAAGACTATTTCATTGAGTTATCGATGAATGTATTTGTTTATATTTGTTGATCAGTTAATCTAAACAATGAGATGGTGATGTGTTTTGACTTTGGAAATGAACTTTTGATGAATGGTTATAGTTATTTAATTTTCACTATGAATGTATGCAATAGTATAAATCATGCTATGGATTGCATCATTTTATGGTTTGATTGATTGAGGAAACACTCATTGTTAAGATATATGTCTAGATGTAAAGAGATTTATATTCATAATTTGTTGTTCTAAAGCCTTGTTCTATCTTTTTCAATTTATTTACACCCCCAAATGTTAGATTTCTTCATAAGATTCAATTTTCATTCTTCTTACGAACAGGCCCCTTGAATGTTACAGCTACATTGACCACTCTACGAAATAGCAACATTATGACCCAACATCTAGGACCTTGGAAGGTAATTAGTTTTAACAATTTTTTTATCTTTTTCAGGAGATGTGAGGTGATTACATCTTACTTGCATGTTGTTGTGTCAATTTTGCTCATCAACAGAACTGGCGCTAAAAGGAGGGCCAAGGGAACAAATTGGATCAAACTAGGTCCTTTTCACCAAATAGGTCTTATCGAGTTCTTAGATCTACTACAAATCTCCCACCATTAGTTGAACTCAAAACCCCAATGAGACCCAAGGCCCGTAGAGTTCTAATCCCATCACTGGAATTAACATCCCCACTCATCCTACCTGGATTTCCAACAATACCTCAGCTGGTACCACTGAATCAACCAATTCCACCACCTCAACAACCAAATCCACCCATCCCACAATTGGCTCAACCAGTACCACCGCCACCCATGGCCTTCTTCGTGAATAACCCCTCTCCACTAGGGGCCATCCCTAGTGGTATACATGATATTCCCAAGAATCTAGATAGATTCAATCCTAAATATATCCATGGAGAGTCAAGAAGTGTTGAAGAGCACATATAGGAATTCAAAGGTGCATGTACTCATGCTCAGATAGCCCATCATGATGTGGTATGTAGGTTGTTCCCCTACTCTTTAGGTGATGTGGCTTACAACTGGTATTTAAATTTACCCTAGGGGTATATTCTGAGTTGGACAGACTTGGAAAATTCCTTTATTAATCAATTTTGGGTCTATTTAGACCCTACTATTTTGTATCACCAGTTTGCTACCATAAGAAAAGAACCACATGAGTCATTTCCTTTGTTCAATACAAGATTCTAGAGAATGTACCAAAGGATACAAGATCCTTACTTGGTCACCAAGAATAGTGCCATTCAAGCATATTTGAAAGCCTAGACCCTTTGGTCGGTTTGTTCTTACAAAGAACTTACCAACTCACAGACATTGATTCCCTGTCAAAAGTGTATCACTTAGCCATAAAACTACAACAACAAATAAGCTCACAATCAGGGAGCTTAGGAGGAGTTTTCCCTCCATTAGGATATCAAATTCCGAACCCAATCCCTTTGTTTAATATGGTCCCAAGGATGTCTTATTCCCAATACAAACCCATGGCTGAATTGAAAACTCCATCCCCTCTTCCATTCTTTACTAATGGGGGTCCTAACACCTCCCAACAATCACAAAGTCATCACAATTAAGCTGGAGGGTCAAATCATGTTAATCAACCACCTATCATAAAGACTACTAAAAATGAAAAAATTGTCCAACTTACCAATGAGATGGAGACTCTCAAGAAGACCCTATCCCAAGTCACTAATGATATGGCTCAACTTAAGCTCAACCCTTCTCCAAATCAAAGCCACAACTATCAAATTCAGGGAGGGTATTCTAATCAAGGTAATTATTCTAACTAGAATAATCACCATAACCAAAGGAATTTCTAGGGTCATAATTTCCCAAATCAGAATTACTAGAACCAAAATAGCGGGTACAACTAGAGGTCCAACAATAATAGGCAATGGAATACTGGGCCAAACAATGGGGGAGTTTCCCATAACTATCAAGCTGGTGATGACAAGCCACACACTGCAAATGTGGATGACCTTAATTTCATGACAAATTGGTGCAGGTTACACAACACTTCTGCTGACTCTGAAATCAACTGCCCTCAGATGGAGAAGGTGGTCAAAAGAGCACAAGAAGATGCTCAGACATTTCAAGGAAACTCTAAAGGAGGTGGCTCAGTTGATACAACCATGGCCTATGAACTCTTTGATGAGGAATCTTCTTTCCCTAGAGAAGATGAGAATGGGCCAGAGGAAGATGTTTATGATGCCCATGCCTTTCAAACTAAAGGTCTCTTTTTGAGAAATCAAAATAAAATCCCATTCACTATATCAGCTCCACCTAATACCATGGTTCCACCAAATTAGAATGCAGATAATAATTTGCCCCCACCAAAAGGTCCACCTGAATTCCAGAACAAAGGTAACTCAACTTTTGTTCCTAAGTATAATATGAATAACAATATGGAGTTTGATTTTATTGTTGAGATGCATAAACAAAAAACCTCGTTGTCATTCTTTGACATCCTGAAATGGTGCCCTGCTCAACGTGACATTGTGTTGAGGGCTTTGGAGGAGGCTGATAAATCAAAAGGAAAGGCTAAGGCAACTCCAACCGCTGATATGAATGTTGTCTTATACAAAAATAAGGTAGGGACTCTCCCATTCCTTTTAAGTTTGAGAATTTTTGGAAAGAACTTGCATAATTGCCTCTTAGATTTGGGAGCCTCAGGCAATGTCATGCCTTTCTCAATATGTAAAAACTTAGGTCTAGTTCTGGTTCAAACCAATAAGAAGGTGATACAACTTGATATAACAGAGGTCAATGTGGTAGGGGAACTTAGAAATGTACATGTGCAAGTTGGATCAGATCCACGGATCCAGACTTACATGGATATTCAGGTAGTTCATATCCCTGAGACTTATGGCATGCTTCTAAGTTGTGATTTGATGAAGAGTATTGGGGGGTACCTTTCACTGGCTTTCTCACATATGTGGCTCCCATGGAAAGGAGTAACAACTCGAATTAGGATTGAGAGTGAACCTTGTTTGAAACACATGATAACGGAGTATAAATGCCCCAATGAGGTAGCGTATTTTGAGATTAAGATAGGAGTCTATAGGAGAGAAGAAATCATGACTCTCTCAATGCTTTATTTTGATAGCTTACCACTTGAAGCCTGTCCCGATCTTATCACCACTGTCAACTAGCAAGTTTTGATTAGAAAATTACAAGAAGATCAGTTGGTTTTGGGAGAAGAAGTGGATTTATGGAGCCTCTTACTTCCAAATTGGTGTAGGGTTCATTATCAAAGCCACTCTGAGCTAACATGTCAATCTTGTATTGATATATTGAACCACATTTTCCAAGGAAATGAAACTTGCCCAAATCAACTTGAAACAATTCCAAATCAATTTTCATTTGAGGCTAGAAATGCTACCATGCTAACAAGGGCTAACACCCTTTCGAAAGAAGCCTCTTCCCAAGATGAACTAGTTTAGGTCTTAATTTCATGTCAATAGGATGATACCGGGCAACCTTGGAGTTTGTCTTATGTTCCCATGCCTGCCAGTTTACCAATTTCCAAAGGGCTTTACAAAAAAACAACTGTATTTCAAAAGGATGTGCAGGAATCACAATTTGCACATAATTCATATTATAATAATATTTCTAATAATCATCTCATGCTGCAATCTCCCACTTGTAATAAGATGAACCCATTGGCTTCACCACCTGTTGATTTATGTCAGACACCTGTAGTTGACTTTAAGAAACCAATCCTAGCCTAGAATCAGTTATGGACCCTCAAATTTGATGGATCCAAGTCTAAAATAGGAAGTGGGGCTAGAGTTGAACTAACAAGCCCAAAAGGGAAAGCATTTTATGCATCTTATAGGTTACAGTTTGGCTGCACCAATAATGTGGCAGAGTATGAATCGCTATCCAGAGGACTGATGTTTGCACATCAGAAAAAGGTTACAACTTTAACAATCATGGGGGACTCTGAAGTCACAGTTAAGAAAGTCTGTAATCAATACACCTACCATAAAAAAAGATTGGTTACATATAGGAACAAAGTTTGGAATCTGATCAAATATTTTGACACTTTTGGAATCACATTGATTCCTAGGGAAGAGAACTGGATTGTTGATGCACTTGTTGTGGCTGCTAGCACCTTGGAGCCCATGCAGGATTCCAAGTTGAAAATATTTTCAATAGAATTGGTATCCATTCCAGCTGTCCCAGACAATGTCAGAAACTTTCAAGTTTTTGATGATGATCAACATATTTTTGCCTTAGTGGAAAGCTCAGATGTCTTTGAGGGACAAATCAGATAGAGATTAGGGAGATTGGGACCCTGAAATTTGTGATACAAAAGGAATTCTTAATCTGAAGAGCAACAACATTCCTAAAGGAATGGTGGCATTGGAAAGAATCTTTGATTCTGACCCTAGGGCTCATGAAAAGTTGCCAACATAAAGTGATGGGTGGAAATATGAGTCTATCAACTTGGCTAATTCAAGTCCAAAAAAGAATGTGTATATAGGAAAGACCTATCCCAAGGAAATCAAAGAGAAGATATTGAAGGTGTTGAAGCAAGATATTACAACAATTACTTGGGGATACGAGGATCTAAAGACCTTTGATTCTTCAGTAATAACACATATCATACCTTTGAAGCCTAAAGCCAAGCCTTTTTTTCCAAAAGCAATGCCATGTTAATGCCCTAATTGAACCCTTGATCTTCAAAGAGGTACAAAAGTTGTTGTCTACAAGGATAATCTTTCCAATGCGGCATTCCACTTGGGTCGCTAATTTGGTTCCTATTTGCAAGAAGAATGGGGAGATTAGGTTGTGTGTTGATTTTAGAAATTTGAATAAAGCCTCAGAGAAGGATAATTACCCACTTCCTTCTCTTGATGAGGTGTTGTAAACTGTTAACAGATCCCAAATGATGTCATTCTTGGATGGCTATTTTGGATATAACCAAGTTCTTGTCAGCTATGAAGATAGAATGAAGATCATCTTCACAACCAAGTGGGGTACATTTTCCTATTGGAGGATTCCATTTGGTTTAATTAATGTTGGAGCAACCTTTCAATGCATAATGGATATGGCATTCAAAGACTTAATAGGTAAATGCATTATTATTTATATGGATGACTTAACTGTGTTTTCTAAGAATAGAGAGGACCATGCTGCAGATTTAGCAAAAGTTCTTGAACGATGTATAAGTTATGGTGTATCTCTTAATCCCAAAAAGTGTGTGTTCGGATTTTCTGAAGGGAAACTCTTGGGTCACATAATATCATAAAAAGGGATATCCATAGATCCCGAAAAAGATGAGTCCATCCTAAAGCTAACAATGTCAAGAAGTAAGAAATAAATGAGATCTTTCTTTGGAAAGATCAATTTTGTAAGGAAATTTATAATTGGGTTTGCGGAGATAGTCAAACCTCTCAAAGAAATGATGAAAAAGGATGTAAATATTGAATGGAGCAGCGAGGCTAAATCTGGCTTTTCACCAATTAAGCAATCAATTTCAAAGGCACCAGTCCTAACTAGTCCTAATTATTTAAATCCTTTTTAATATCTATTCTTTTGCATCTGACCATTCATGTGCTGCTCTTTTAACACAATGAAAAGGTGAAGGAGACAAAATTCCTATTGGTTTCATGAGTTCTCCATTTAAGAATGTTGAATTCAAATATCCACCTCTTGAAAAGTAATCCTTTGCACTGGTACGAGCGGTTAAAAAGTTCAGACATTATATCCTTCGTAGCTAAGTCATTGATGTAGTTCCTAATCCTATTGTAAAGTCCCTTCTCATGTAGAGTGAACTAGGAGAAAGAAGAGGAAAATGGATGGCCATTTCGCAAGAGTTTGACCTTGAAATACATCCAATGAAGCTCGTTCAAGGACAGGGTTTATGTAAAGCTATGGGAAATGTTGACAAGAATATTACCTATCAACAATACATAATGCAATCATTTACAAATGATCCCTAGTATGCATATTTGATCTTCTTTCTCCTTAATAAAAAATGCCCAGATGAGATGAATACTACTCAAAGGAGAGAATTAAGGATGAATATTTTTCATTACATGCTTAAGGGAGGATCTCTCTATAAAAGGAATTTTGAGGGTGTTTACATGTGCTGCTTTGATCAACAAGAAGCAAAGCGTGCCATTGTTGAATTTCATGGTAGGCATGGTACTAGACATGGTTCAATTAACTCCTTGGCACATCAAATTCTCAAGTTAGGGTACTATTGGCCACATGTGTTTCGTGATGCTCACCAGTATGTGAGGACATGTCATAAATGTCAAACCTCAACATCTAGGGAATGCAATCCAACAATGCCCTTACAACCGGGTGATTAATCCAAACTCATTTGTAGGTCACAAGTTCATTTTGATGACAACTGACTATTGTATGTGTTGGAATAAAGCTCGGCCTTGCAAAAATAGCTCTATGAAGATAGTCATCAAGTTTCTTAATGAATGCATCATAACTAGGTTTGGAGTACCTTTTTCCCTAGTATGTGACAATGGCCCTGCTTTTTCTTCTATTGAGTTTATTCAATGGGCTTATGAGCACAAAATTGTCCTAAATTATTCTTCTAATTACTACCCGCAAGGGAATGGAGTAGCTGAGTGTACTAACAAAAATCTATTGGAAGTAATTAAGAAGTTATTAGAAAGCAATCCTAGGGATTGGCATACTCAGTTGAGGTTTTCCTTATGGGCAGATAGACCCTGAATTAAAGCCGCCCTAGGAAATTCACCTTTTAAGTTAGTTTATGGTAAGGATCTAGTGTTTCCTATCCATCTACAAATACCTATCCTGAGATTTATGCAGGAGTTTTATTCCAATGATGATAGGATAGAGGTGAGACTAACTGGTCAATTGAATTTAGAAAAACAAAGAAATGTTGCTTTACATTAGTTTTCTAAACATCAAGTTGTTTTCAAGTGCTGGTTTGACAAAAAAGCAAAGGTCAAATATTTTAGGATATCATACCTTGTGTTATTGTGGGATAAAGACAAAGAAAAGAAAGGTGATCATCAAAAATTTGACTAACTTTGGTTAGGTCCTTATCAGATCGTTGAGATCCTAGGTGAGAATGCATTTTGCCTAAGCACTTTAATAGGAGAACATGTTTCATTGCCCGTCAATGGTCAATTTCTCAAACATTATTTTGGCCCATGAAGGTCTAATGTTCTGATTGATTGTACATATGTAATTAGTTGTTTTTTTGTTCTGGTTTTTTGTTTGTTTGGGTTTCTTTTGTTTTTTGTCTGTGTTTTCTTTGGTTTTTGTTTTGGTTTTTGGGGACCATCATTTTCCTCCATTTTGGGATGAAGGGGTTGTTATTCAAAGTATACAACAGGCACTAGGGGAGAAATTGGTTTAGGTATTTTTAGGTGTGTTTGTTGAAAGATTTCATTCTAAACTTGTGTCTTATGCTTGTTTTAAACAATGGTTTGAAAAGTTATTAAGAATAAGTTATATTGTTGAAAAGGAAAAGAAGAAGGAGAACTTCTGCTAGTAATGTTGAAATAGAATCTAGAGTCAATATTTCCACATAAGAAGAGACAAGGGAACAAGAAGACTCTTTCATAGTTCATGTGCATGACAAGAAGAATGAAGAAGGCACATCTAATCTGGTAAGTGATCGACCATCTTTAAATCTAGGTGCATTAGTAAATAATATGATAGATGTTGAAGATCTTATGTCAACTACCAAATTGTGTGATGAAGTGAATGATGAAGATAAATAAACTATTATTAATGTTTTTATTCATTACATTGTTATTTGTAATGTGAGTATGGAGACAATCCAAAAGAAAGTGATTGATAATGTCTAGAAAGTGTTAGTACAAAGAATGCAAGAGGCTATCAATGATGAAGACAAGATGAAAATGAGGCCTTAGTTTCTTATGGATCCTATTTATCTCAAGAAGAGGTTCCTAATTTGTTAAGAGAATGTTCTACTCTGTTTGGAATTAAGCAAATAGTGAACATGCTTATGACTAAGGAGAGAGACAATATGGAAAGATTAAGACAGGAAACTTAGGACATAATCAAAATTTTGGCAAGAAATTATGGGACAAGAACCAATTCTTCATCCCACATAGCTTAGGCACAGGAGCATGCTACCAATACAGAAGCAGTGGATCATACAATCTTGGAATGTGTTGGTGAGATTCATGAGGTTTCAAAGACTCCTGCCCCTTCGAATGATACTGAGGAGACTACAAGCAAACAAGTTGAAGAACAACACAAGGATGATACTAGTATGTACCTAAAGAACATCATGAACTTACTAGAAACAATGGTAAGTGAGGACCCTAAATCTACATTGGATCAAAAACAAAAACCATTAGTATTGTTAGTAAACCAAAGCAAACCAAAAGATCCCCTATAAGATTCATTTAATCACAAGAATGATGCCAAAAAAACAAACAAACATAGAAGGGCATCATTCTAATGAATCAAACTAGCATCTTATAGTGGATTGGTGTCACATGTGCTAGTGACCCTTTCCCAACCCTTGATCAAAGCTTAAATTGTGTAAATGATGGAGATGATGGAGTGAAATGGACAAGATCAAATCTCAAATGAAGAGAGTAACCTTGCAATAGATTCTGAAGGATTTGCTCAAAGATGAAGCTTGTATTTAAAGATTTTCAAAATGCTGAGTGTTGAAGAGGGACCAATGTGGGACTAAAGATTTTGCCAATGAAAGAAGGACACTTGTCATCATGTGATTGATGGATGTATGTGCAAGATTTGGGAAGAGTGCCCATGAGAGGGAAAAATTGAATTCAAATTTTCCAATAAATGTTGAGTTTGACCTTGGAAGGGGACATGTAAGAGGCATGTAAGGCCCATAAATGCTCTGTTTGGTGTACATGTCCACTTGGGGGAAATTCAAACTTGGAGAATATTCTTCCTTTATGCCAAGTTGAAAATAAGTAATTTTGATAAATCAATTAATTGCAATTTCATGTGCAAGTGGCCAAATCTAGAGAATGCAAGTGGGATGAGATTAGCATTAGATTAAATCAGGATTAATTAGCTAAGATGATGATTAGGCTGATTTGACCACTTTGACTTGATTTAGGGATTTAAATCAAATCAAAGGGAGATGAATGATGATTGAGATTTAATTAAATAAATGATTGATTTATTTAATTAAAGAGATGATGATAGGATCAAGTTTGATTTATTTGACTTAAGTTGATGAATTTACCCTGATGAATGGATGAGTGTGATTTTGATCAAATGCATAATGCTAATTTTGCGTGTCTACATTTTTCCCCTCTTTGAAGCAATGTACTTGTTGCGTTGGTTCAAAGAATAAACTTGTCGCAATCAAAATCAAAAAAATCTGATTTTTCTGGGGAGTGCCCCAGCTTGAAAAGAAGTACACTGGCATATTGCCCCCGAGATCGTGAGTGAAAAGATTCGATTGAGGGTCGATCTCACGATAGCAGGTTCAAAATGGGTGGCTATGGATGACGATGCAAAGATGATTTTGGTGATGCTTAAAGAATAACAAATCTATATTATTCTAAATAACTTAAATGATGATATGATGTGAAACGGATGAGACGGATGATGTGATATACTATGATTATGCAATGGATGATTTATGATATGCTTAGACTAACAGATCTATATTATGATGATGATATGCAATGCATGTGAAATGATCAATGTTTCCTATGATGTATGATATGAATGATATGTGGTATGCAATATATTGATGGTTTGCAGATGCAGGATGGATGCATGATGGATGCATGACAGAAATGAGATGATGACAAGAGGATCCAACAAGTCCATGATTGGTCGAGACTTTACTAGAGATAATGATGATAGATGATAGATGATGATGATAAATGATGATGATAGATGGATGATTTGCTTATCAAGGATTGGGATTTTCAAAGGATCACTTACTTTATGTTTGATAACACGCCTAAGCACGATGCATCAAGGTATGAAGGACCAGGATGGTGTTGTACTTAGTGTGATGGACTTTGACCCAACAAGCAGATAGGAGTATTCTTGTTCACACTTGACATACGGAAACCTGCTAGGCATACCTAACAAAGCAAGTATTCGCCAAGTTATATTATAAGAGCATCCAACAAGCACAACAGACAAAATAATAATGTTCGTTGCCCCATTCCTATATCTCTAAATCCTTCATTCGGATATCATCAAGAGGTCTTTGGAGAATAAGATAAATCAAAGAAAAGATCAAGTACACAAACAAGCCAATGTTCTTCATACCTCTAGCCAAAGGGATGTGTTTTGATAGGATAAGAATCCAAGGTGATATCCAAAATGATGCCCATTGTCGGAACGATATATCCTAGGACATGCATTGTATAGGATGATGATGGTTTGATAAGTTGATTGATAGGCTAATGATATAAGGTTGACTGACATGTTTGCGACTGATCAAGAGTTTGATTTTGTTTTAGAGGTTTGTTGTTTGCTTTTGATTTTACAATTAAAGCTTGCATTTACTGACTGTTGTGATTGTTTCTGTTTGCGTTGCCAAAGGATGGAGATGATGATCAGTTTATTATGGATGATTGATTATTTCGGGTGTATGCGAAACGGGACGGATGGATTTTTGCAAATATTTGGATGTTTTTGACGTTTTTGGATTTTGTGATGTTTTGATTTTTTGATTTTTCGATGTTTTTGGGTTTTTTGTGTTTTGTGAATGTTTTTGGATTTTGATGTCTCGGGGGCTAATCAGAGATTAGCCTTGCCTACGTTTAAGCTCAGAGACGACGTAGTTCGGATTTCAATGTTTTTGATGTTTTCTGCTTTTTTGAGTGTTTTTTGGATTTTTCAATATTTTGGATGTTTTTGGATTTTCGCATGATTTTGATGATTAGGATATGGATGTGTAATGATATCAGTGTTTTGTTTGGGATTTTGTTGAAAACCAAGCTAAGGTGGATTGATCAGATCGATGGATTGATGATGATGATAACATTGTTGAGGATACACAACAATGCAATGATAGTGTTATGCAACACAAGGATTGGGAAAGGATTGATGATGATAACATTGTTGAGGATACACAACAATGCAAGGGCTGGATTGATCAGGATTGATAATGATAACATTGTCGAGGATACACGACAATGCAAGGGTAGTGTTAAGCAACACAAGGATATCCCGAGATGATGATTTTTTGATTGGATTTGATTGATCATGTTTGATGAAGCTTGGTTTTGAACAAAAGATGTTTGGATGATTTGATGTGATGTTTGACGTGCAGCTTAGATGCGACTGATATCAATTGATGTTTGATGAAAGATTAAGATTGATAAGGAATGTCTTCTCGTCAAAATGTGCCATGGGCTAGTGATTCAGATTATGGCTCACAAATGCTTTGACCAATTTGATTTCATATTTTCCAAATGTTCGGATCGCCACATAAGGTGAAGGATATAGATCAAGATTTATTCTCGAAGCAAGATGTACATATCTGCCCCCAATGTCTAGCAACATATGGAATGCAATGGATGGATACTCAGATAAGTGTATGGATGGATGGATATGGTAAGCATGCAAAGTATGCCAAGGATTATCTTGCGATAAGATAAGGTGTTCAAATAAAGGATGCTCATTGGATAATGCTTCATGGCTCAGATAACGCTGCATAGGATAGGATTTAATGAAAATGACCAATATCAAGATGTTTTACCATAAGCAAGCATAAAGCGTGCCCCAAAATTGTATCAAGATCAAGATAACTAAGATGATGAATGCAAATATATGCGAATCAATTGGATAAATGGTTTATGGATGGATGGATTTATTATGGATAAGATGGATGGAATGCTCGATTTATTATGGATGGGATGAGATGCTTTCATCTAAACTAGCGCACGTAGATGCTTGATTCTACTCATGATGCCTGTTTGCCAGGTTTTCATCATGGTACTTGCCCAAAGCGCCGCCCATGCAGTTTTCACTAGAGGACAATTTTTATCTTTACTATTTTCAATCCTTTTTCTGATTTTTTTTTGGATTTTTTGGATTTTTTGGATTTTTTGTATTTTTCTAAAAGATTCATGTTGAACCACCTGGTGGTGTTGACATAGATGCCCCTGTCATAATGTGCCATCGATATCCTGCTTGAAGAAGCTGCTTTGCCAAGATACGTGCACTTGAATACAATTCTTTGGATTTCTAATATGCTTCATTGATACCGGAGTTGACTTTGTCTTTGTGCGCACATCGCAATAGATTGCCTTCTAAATCCTTATGATGAAGGGTTGTTGCCAATACACGGTCAATGTAAGAATTGGATATTATGCGTGGAGGCGTGGATGGAGTGTGTTTAGGGATAAGAGATGGATTGGTTGAGCGTTTGGAACCTTTGACTCTCCAAACTTGGGAAGATGAGCAATGATGGGTGGATACGAAAGTGTGCATGGAATTAGGACCAATTGCTTGATATACCTTGTATGTTGCTCGAAAAGCTTGCTTTTGCTTTTGTGGACCTATTTGATGGATAATTTTCCCTTTTTGATTTTTCCCCATAGTTTCTTTGACTGATGGAGTGTGATAGGGATGATCTTTCTTTGTATTCTTTGGTATCCATATGTATTTGATTTGTCCATTATGCTTTGCTTCTTTTGCTTTGATAGTTTTCTTCGTTATTTGATTCAATTCTTTCTTTTGACGTTGGTCCCAATTCGTGGATGGGGTGATGGGTGGATGAAGATTCATGGCGTGGCTAGTTGTAGTATTGGCAATGGTTTCACCATAAAGATTCTTCGTGCTCCCTATGTTGATGTTTGCTTGAGATGAAGTTTCCCCCAGTATGGTGGAAGTAGTACCTTCATGCTTTGATTCTGCATGTTCTGAGATCTCTTGTTTAGAATGCACTCTCTGATAAATGACCACCATAGGTGACGTTGTTTCAATTTGCTGCTCTGCTAACTCTGGATGTTCTATCTGACTTGTTTCCTTGGGAAAATAATGATGGATATCTTTATTCATGATGTCATCAATTTGAGTTTGGGACATATTCGATCTTGATTTTGACAAATCCATTTGATTGTAGGAGTTAAGACTTGTCTTTTTGTGTAACAAAATCTTGTTCTAGATGAAGATCGCCTACGTGTCCATCTAGAAAGCATCTCATGGGTAGATGGAGGAGTATGTGCTACATGGATATGATCATCTTGCATGGATAAGAGAGTGTTCATTAGATTATTGTAGTATCTTGAAGATACAAATTCTTGATCTTGATTAATTTCGGAGTTGCTTTTGTCATGCTTTGGATCAAGTTCTTGACATGGGGCAGCTTCAAATGATGGATTTCTTACAAAGGACTTTTGGATGTCGACCTTAGGCATGGTTGAGTTCAAGGTTCCTTCAGCATCTGTAACCATGAGGTCAAAGGGGATCAACATGTTTTGAAAATGACCATTGCTAGACCTTAGTGAAAGATTTTGATCTTGCTTTGGAATAACTTCTTGAGATATGTCCTCTAACTCATTAGGCGATATAGAGACATTTTCAATATGAACATTGGTCAACGGATCATGCATTATGTCAATTGGATCAAATAGTCCTAACACTCCTTGAAAGAGATCACTAAAAAGTGGCTCTTGATGTATGGCGAGTTGATCATCGGATTGTGTAGATACATCCTCAATGTGCTCCTCAATGGAGAGGTTTTGATCATTGTTTTTGACAATTGCGGTGGAGAGATTGTGAATGTCTTCGACCATAGAGTCAAGTGATGTTGATATTTCTTGAATTGGCTCATTGTTAGGTATCATTGGTGGATTTTGATCACAATTGAAAAGTGACTCTTGACCTATGTTTATTTGATCTTCGGATGAGATAGAAACATTTCCAATGTGCTCTTTGATGGATGGATCTTGACCATTGTTTTCAATAGTTGTCATCTTTTGTGTTTGTGCTCGTGTTGGTTGGGTAGCTTGAGAGGCTTGGGCAACTTGAGAGGATTGTTTCACTTGTTGAGCTTGTGTTTCTTGTTGCATGGCTAGATATTGTTGGAATCCCTTTTGAAAAGCAGCTTGTAATGTTGCGTCGTATTTGCTTGATGTGGTGGAAATTGGTAGTGGTGGGGGTGGTGGTGGATTCGAAATCATGTTGGATGTAGTGACAAGTGTTTGAGATATGCTCGGAGTGATCATGGTAGTGAGGGGTTGAGATGTGATGGGCGTGATAGTGGCGTTTGGAATGATTGAAGGGATAGTGATGGTTGGATTGACCGAGGTGATAGGTCCTTGGGAGACCAAATTTTGATTTGGGATCAATGTTGTTGTTTGATTAGATACCATCCATTGGTGTGATGTCGATGGTATATTCGAAGGATTTGACATGATGGTTTGATTGACGTTAGGTGGATTGATTTGGGTGGCGTGATTGGTGTTAGGTAAAGGGGGAAGCCCTAAACCAGGGAATGAAGTAGGTAATGGTGGTGGAGATTTCCCTTGGCGCAATGCCTCAATTATTTTGGAAAGTTCTACAATTTGATCTCGCCAAATTTGTTCTTGATTTTGATCTTGACTCACTTGAGATAGTTGATTTGGATTTTGTTTAAGCGGATTTGGGATGCCTACTTGTGGTTTTTGAATGGGATTATGGGAAATTTGACTTTGGATAATGTTCTGATTTGGGATGATGTTCAGATTTGGCATGATAGGATGAACATTGTTGGTATTGGGAATCATTTTTCCAAAGTTTTATGAGTTAGGATTCATGTTTCGAAAACTTGCACTTGGTACATCCACATTTGGTTTGTAGGGATTTGGTGGAATGACGTTCGTTTCAAGGCTCATGCATTGATTATTCGATTGGTGGATTTGTAGGTTTGGACTTAGATCTATCATTGGGAAATGTGTTCCAAACTTTGACTTGGGTATACTCACACTTGTTGTAACATTGACATTTGTCAAAGGCAATGATCCTATGCATGGACTTTGATAATTGATAGGAAATGCAAGGCTTTGAGGATTCAATTGATTTAGATTACTCAATATGTATGGATCAAGTGTATATTCCATGTTCCTCTTGTGTTTTGACCTTGTAGCAAAAGTGACCTCTAAGGTTCTTAGGACCAATGACGATATGGAGGATGAAATGTGTAAATGATATGAGTGTTAAACGTTTAAGGACTTTAGATCAATGCTAGAATTAGGGCTTGATTTTGATTGTTTGATGTGGATGATGAACTTGTAAACCCTAAAATGTTGGATGTTATCTTAGGATGAACTTGTTCAAAGAGGTGATAATTTAACTAAGTGTGCGTGGAAGGATTCATCCAAACACACCTAACTAAACAAATGATTTTGATTTGGTTTGGAAATGTACCCAAGTCTAGGTAATGATGTTTTCAAAGCTCTTAAAGTTGTTTGGATGGATGGGTTGATAAATATTTGGATGGATGATGGAAGTTTTGATGATCCTAAGAGACTTAGAGAGACTTTGTTTACTAGGCCAAGGTATTGAAGAACACACTTTTCTCTAGGAGCAATTGAAAGACCAATATGACCAAGAGATATCAAGCACATGTGTGGGGTCCAATTTGTTATCTTTGCTTAATGAGTTCTTTTTACCAAAAACACTCTCTTTGATTAAAGTTTCAAACTAATATGTCCAATGTCTTAATTTCTTTAAACCCCATGATATTTTATGTGGAAATTCAATGAACTTAAGGCAAGGGTTTTCCTATTGTTTACTCAAGAAGACAAATTGAGGTATAATCCAATGCTTAGGAACCTCTATAGACGTGAATCCGCAGGGAAAGCAGTAACATATGGATTGAGTCAATGATATTTATGTCTCTCAAGAGTGTTTTGAAATTTTGAGAATCATGT